>JAQFYT010000341.1:0-27622 GCA_034694925.1 Ceratophysella denticulata
TACTGTATACCTAATGTGTACATAATATGTAGATACCATGCTCAGTCTCAGTCCCCGTTTAAATATGTTAAGTTAAATGACACGAAATATTTACATCTGACAAGGTGTACCCGAGGTGTTAGGTCTACTTAAACCTTTGTCGTATTAAAGGCCAAGATAGACACTTAGACACCTAAGGTAAATGCTATTACATGTATACATTCATAATAATACATATATATTATGAGAACTACCTTTTTCGGTCCTGGGACCTGGAGGGCGGACTACGGTATAAGTACCTATGACACATCTCGAGAGGAGAATAAAAAGAAATATGAATATTATTAATGTACGAAAATACCAATCGTAGCTTTTTTCTTTTCATGATAGAAGCCCTAAAATGAGTTTTTAAAGAAAATATAGTGCCAAAGTTAGCCTAAACTAAAATAATGTAAGAATTTAACTTGTTTTCGAACTCGCAAAACGTTTTTAAAGAATTTTTCCGCAACACCCTCAAATACTATCTAAGCAGCAGGAGCACTAAGAAAGTTGACGGAACAAAAAATATTAAATTGCAGTTAGTCAACAATTCAACGACACTTTATTACTTAATTGTTGCAATAACATCCCAGTTCTTTGAAGACATATGTAGTCAGTAGTAAAGTACAAAATACAAAATAGAAACAAGCATTAATTAAAATATGGTGCTGTTGGTTGTTGGTAGTGGGTATTACAATATCCGTCATAATTATTTAAATTAAAACTCACTTCAGAGGCGGGAGAATCACTGCAGGGAGTCGCTACAAATCTGGGTTCGCACACAAGTGCTCGTCATAATTACTTTAAAGTACAATACATTCACCCAGGCAGGAGAAGAGTCATTCACTGACTACAGTCAGCAGTGACTGTTCGTATTCAAAGGAAAGCTTGTGTTGTATTTGTATTTGATCTTTTGTGGAGAACTCCAGGTCACGTCACACTTCAAATTGGGCACTTCCGCTGATATTCAGGAGATGACATCCCGTAGTCATGAGCAGTATGAAGATCCCCAATGTTAGCCGACAAATATCTACAAAAGAAAATACTTCCATTAATATATATTCGATTTTACAAGCATTCTCACTGAACAGGAAACTTCTGGCTCGATCTTTCTAATTCTAATTTACTCGATGAGAAGACCCATATAGGTCTGAAGATTGAGAATACAATTCTGATTCAAGTTCGTGTAGGTCAAACATCCACCAATCCGGGCTGTAAAAAAAATAAAACATTACAATGATGATGAAAAAGATTTTGAGTTTTGAATGGCTTGTAGTGATAATTATCACGTTTGTAAATATACTAATTTCGCCGGTAATATAAGTATAATTGCCGGCACAAATATTTTTACTCGTTTTGAAGTTTAGCTAGCTGGTATAGATATATTAATAGTATGTAATATGTAACGGGAAACAAACCGAACAAGGCAGTTCAAATAATTGTTTAATAATATTAACTATTAACTCACTCAAAAGGCGCAAGAGGTGAGCGGCGCCATAAAGAGAAGTCATCGGAATAGGATTTTCTGCGAGCTCTTCAGGCGTCTTTTCTTCTCTTTCTTTTCGAAGTACCTAAATGCGTCAACAAACCATGATTAGAATTGCTCCAGGTCAATGAACCAGGATTCATCGGACCAGAATCTAAGAGTAGCTCAAGCTGTCACACTATCACTACACTTACAATAATAATCAAATATCAAATACAACAAATAATCCAAGATCCGGTACTAAGAAACCCTTACCTCTCCATACTGGTGCCGTTCGAAACGGTACAGAAGTTGACATCCGAGCATAGCATTGAAATAGTCACGTATACCATCACAAAACTCCCGGGATGAGGAATCCAGCTCTCGACTTTCAAGAAAGTCTTCCAAGATAGAATCAACTGATTTACGAGCGGGAATAGTGAAAAGCTAAAAAAAACATCAAAGTTTAAAGTTTTAAGTCTCTCATCAACGTGCCCATTCAGCGACAACAACAAATGTGCATTGGGTAATCAGAATTCATTAAATGATATTGAATTGAAACATGTTAGACAATTACTTTCTTTTGTCGATTGACCAGATCCCAGTCGTCAACCAGGCAGATTTTTAAGTCATCAGGCAACACAACACGAATTTCTTGCTTGAGGGCGTGCTTCTCTTCCTAAAAGTTGGGGAATATTAAAAGAAGCCTAAAGATATCCGATAGCATATTGTATAAATCTTATATATATTCTTGGTCGGTGAAGCTCCCTGTGTCGAGGCCGGTAAACAAGTCTATCAACACAGTAGTGCACACCGGCACGTTGACATGCCAACAAGTACACACCACGAATTCAAAATTGGAATTCAATTTTTTTTATATTTTTTGAAGAATTGACATATAAGCTGTAAACAACTACAGGTGACAACGCGACGGGCCATGGTTCCCATGGCCGCACATGCTAGTTACTAATAATCTTATGAAACTCAATAATCGTCGCCTTCTCAAGAGCTCTTTCAGCGGAGCCCAGGATGAAGCAGTTGCAAGAATCCGGATATGGAAATAGTCCACTCTCTGGACTAAAAACTATTGATGTGACTAGCAATCATATTGTCTATGTTTACTTCTTGAAAACCAAAAAAAAAATTGAATTCCAAAAAAAAATCAAAATGAACACTAGGGTCAATTGTAAAAGGACATCCGCGCCGCGGAACGATGCCAGGCCACACTGATAGCCCAAATGAATGATTTCATTGTGTAAAATAATAATTTTCATTATCTAGATATAGCGTATTTGCAGATGCTAAAATATAAACATGAGGCGCTACTCCCACTCCCACCACCTAGACTCTAAGCAGATCGAGGACGGACAATTTCAATAAAAAAATCGGTTGAATTGCATTCTGTGACGATAATTTGCTATATTACTTTATTCTGGCTTCCACATAGTCCGCGGATACATATAAGTCTATAGATGATGTGTTGAGCAAAGAAAAAACGGGATCGCGGCTCTCCAGTTAGGTATATAATATATTTAGTAATTCGAAATATGTGAAACTGAAACTAATAAGTCGAATAAGTGCGGTCCAGTATGTAATTTTCTGTAATCTGCTGGAAGAGTACGTACTGATATCTAAACAATAATCTTGAACCAAATCAAGTAATCATCATCTTCTGGTTCTAAATCTGATCCTTCCGAAATTCTGGTTCCAGCCCCGTAGCCTCCCCACTGCGCTCATGGCCGCTGGTCATGAACTAGTACTGATGCTGATCCCAACACCGAAACATATTCGAACACACAGCTAAGATCAATTATTGTAGGCCGTTTGAAGTTGACCTGATAAATTGAAACAAATATGAAATTTAGTTCGGTAATTCGAAATGCATGTTCTCCCCATAGCAGCAATCCCTCCATTCAAAATTCAGATATAGAAATGAGTGGAGCAGTTAGTACTAGAATGTCAAACGGCGAGAGAGTTAGTCTCAGTCAATTTACCTGCGGCATGGTTGAGATTAAGCTCGATGAGGCGGGCGATGATATTTTGGACAGTGCCGTTCCTGGACTGGTATTTGACCAGTGTGCCGCAAAAGAACCCATGTGCTCCAGAGTTGTCAATGAATACCCTCTTCTTCAAATCCTCCAACTCCGCGAGCGGAAGACACAGGCTTCCATAGATTATATCCTTTTTCCTAACGACTGTCGCGTCGCTGGCCAATATGGTGGCAATTTGAAAAATGTCTCCGTCGCTCACTACCCGAAAAAATAAGAAACATCAATTAAATAGCTCTCATTTTTATAATTCTATTCTTATGAATGTTCTAAGAATTTGTGCTTACGAATAGTCGACATGTTTTGACTTATTTTTTTGAACACGCTCCTTATGTCCTGCTGGTCCTTGTAGATTGTTCGGAAAGGTTAGCGGAAAATTTGGCGACGGGTTAGTGCCATGGGTGCCTCCTCAATCACTGTAGGACCCTACACAATAACTGCTGCGCTACGACCGGAAGGTTTAGTTGTGTTGACCAGATAGGTTAATATATTTATTAATATACTTAGTTGAATTACTTTGACCAAATGTAGAATGTAGAATTAATAACTAGAATCGGGAGCTACCTGCTCGGAGCTCCGCACTCCGTGGAATCTCTCTACCTAATGACTCGGCTCAGCCGATGTCTCGGCTGCTGTGCTGTAACTCACTTTGGTTGGGATCTTGTTGTATGGAAGGCACGGGGAAAGGACAAGCCTCCTGCTTGGCCACGCAGCGGCTCGAGCTTAACCCCTCGTTACACTGTAACCAGCACAGTAATCTTCGATTCGAAGACACTTGAGTTCTTTTCCGCTCCTTATCAGGATCAGGACAACCAGGACATCTAACCCCAAGTAAAAAAAGTACAAAAAAGTAACAAGTACTAACAAGTACTTTTAAAGTACTTTGCTTGAACTTGAAACCACAGAGAGTATAGTATGCTGTACTTCACCCATATGGAGTTCGAGATAGATAAGAATACGCATGGCATGGCACTATACGATGATGGCGTGTTTGCAAAAATAGCGGCTCGATAAATATTCTTATTCTTGTCAAGTTCATGGCGACTGGGCTCAACAACTGCGTACGTAGTTAGTTTGGTATGAAGGTGTGCTGAATCTCGTGGATAAGTTGTGATTCTAACACAAATTACTTTTATCTCAGCTTCAAACGCTAAACAATTGACTCAGTTTCAGATTTTCATTATTTATTTATATATTCTTTTAGTATCCCAATCGAATTAGAGCGTTTACAGTTTCATGATGCATTAGCTCACACAAAATTAGAGTATTCACATTTCTGTTTTCCAGTAGCGCACACGTTTGAACGTGAAGCTGCAGCAGAGGCGAACTAGTATTTTATTCACAGGGTGTAATGGGAGTCAATGGGAGAACGAGCGAAGCCGAAGTTGATGGAGCTACCAGCCTTTTGACACTCCTCGTTCACGCGCCTCTTGAGGGTCACGAAAAATGTGCCTGCAAACAAAATGCCGGAAAACAATGTTTTAGGTGGCGTTGAGTGACAATTCCTGCACTTAATGTTTGAATTGAATATGCCTTATGCCTACCGTCTCTCTTGAGTTCATCCACGGTATGTGAAATGGCAGCCTGGTTCTTTCGTGCTTCCTCAATATCTGTCTTGTAATTCTTCAGCATGGAGGCGTAGATGTGACCATAGCCAGCCAAGTTGAACACAGCTCCGACGGACGCCGTACAGTTAAAGGATACCAAGGCAGGTAGCAGTGCCTACAAGAAAACCGTTTAATATACATCATAAATCAGACATCTAAGGTATGAGCTAAATGAGCGACCAGACTTACATCTTCGAAGCCGCAGAAGACTTTGAAGTTCTTGACCGAATGAGTGATTTGGCTGAGTGTGATGACATCGGACGAAGAGTACTTCATGCCCACTAGCGATGGAATCTGAGCCACACCTAGTCTCAAGGCTTCAACGATGTTCACTGCAAAAACCAACAAATACACCGTATTCGAATTTCAAGGACTCAAAAAACAAATATCACTACATTCAAGTTAATTTCGAGACTAGAGATGTTTACCGTTTTCTGTGACGAATGTGGGAATGTAGTAGTATAGAATGGGCAGGCTGGGAACGACGTCCGCTACGAGTTTGATATAGTCGACGAGCTTTTGAGGCGTGTTGACCTTGAAGTAGAGCGGCGGAAGAAGTGCTAGGGCGTCCACGTCCAGCTCTTCCAGGGCCTTGGCAAGCTCCAGCGTTTCCTTCATGCAGGTCGACGTGATGTTCACGATGAAAAGCATGGTGGGATCATATTTAGTAATGGCCGCTTTGTACGCCTTCGCCAAAACCAGCTTCTCCGCATTCGTCATGGAGAAACCCTCACCCGTCGTTCCGTGAACGTACACGCCGCGAACTCCATTTGCCTTCAGTCGCTGCACGTACTCTGCAATCGGGCCCACATTCACCTCTCTGAAAGAACAAAACGCATCAAATCCACTGTTCCAACTTCATACAACTACATATGTTGGCAGAATACAGATTTAATGTCACAAAATGGACCGGAAGAAAGTTAAGCGAGCGACACGATATTTGGCATAATGAATGGAGTTATTAATATTACCCTTTGGCATCGAAGGGCGTGAGCGTGGCCACTGCGGCACCCGAGAATTCCCGGACCTTCTTGCTCCTCTTTTCCAAATGTCCAGACATGTTTGATCTGTTCTGCGATTTTTTGACAGTGCACGTTGTAAATTTTAGATGCAGCTCAACCTAGGGTCTGGATGTGAATGTGCGGAGATTTGTGGGCCTGGTGACAAGTACAAGCTGTTCATGTCCACTTGTCCTTCCACGTCTCCCTAAGGTTGTTGGTAATCTTCCAGGTTCAGCTCGGAATTAGCGTTCCACTGACATGTGAAAAACCTCCTCAAGTGTATTGTTTGTGGATCAAATGAGTTCAGTTCATGTTGTGCTTCTCCATAGCATAAATGAAAATTGTACAGAAAATTTGCTTATCAGTCTACGCCCATGCCCACAGTGTGACGAGAAGCTATGTATAGCTAATGCTGAGGAGGACATGGCAGACGCTAATTGTATAAGCAGGAATTTTGCAGAAATTAATTTACAAATAGTGGGAACTCTTATTCCTCCCCATTCCCAATAAGACTTTAAATGATATTTCAGCAAATATTGCAATTTTCAGCTTAACTAGGACGAGTTGATCGAGTACTGTATTATATATCTGGCATACGTGGATCAAAACTGTTTGGATCGTCTAACCCTCACCGACATTCAGTTGAACTTAATTTAACGTAAGCCTTTAGTGTTCAACGTGGAGTTCACGGACGTTGTTTCCAATTTTCGGCGACTACTATCTCAACGCCGCGTCCACTTAACCAACATATATTGTCTACAGCTACGGAATAAAACATGTTATTTCATGGCATATGTAGATCCAAATATGATACCTATAATTACGTGCACTATTACATATCCGGACCTGGGACAAAGCAACTGGCGACAGGCCTGTCTGATCAGGGTCCGGTACTGTGTTCAACTAAACAATAGCCACCAATTATGTTATTATTTGTCATATTTTGTCATTGTACATTCGCCTCGCTAAGCTATGCATCTCGTCGTTTTTAAAAAAAAAGGATAACGAGATATCCAATGAAATTAAGCCATGGTCAAGGTGTTGAAACACAAAGTCAATTGGAACTTTGAGCATCCATGAATTTACGAGTGGCGTTTTCAGTCAAGATTTCTACATGGGTTCGAGTATGCACAGCTTTGTTGACCGGCGCTGTTTTAGTGGTGAGGTACAATGAAACCAAAACCACAGTCAGACAACAGTTTACTAAGTGAGTAAAATTTGAAGTTAGGATTTGTCGAATTTCTGTGGGAAGCAATGGATGGGAATAGGATCGAGACCGGACTTTGAATTTCAGGGGTAAGACTATGTATCTACTTTTGCACTTCGGGAAACTTAATTATTTGGGCGATAGTAGATTTGAGCTATGTAGTTAAGGAATTTGGCAGTTATTATTGCCCCATATCAAGAGTGCTAGACGTTACTTCTTACTTCTAATATTGAACTAATTGAAGTAAAATACCTGTCAAGGTTGTGCCGTGGTTTATTTGTCAAACCAGCTAATCAATCAACCGTCAGCACCAAACTGCATGTTCAACAAAGCTATAGGTTATTTAAATTATTCATAGTTCTATATATTACGACGGTCTATTAGGTTTTGGTAAATAAAAACTAAGCATAAGTTTAAACACGTGTTTTGTGGTAGCAGGTATCAACCCTTACCCGAATTATACTGTAGGTGGTAATGCTTTTACTGCAAAGTCAATTCTTGATTCCGAGTTTCGGCATCGCGGGCTTTGAAGGTATTGACGATTAAACTCATATATTTAGTGGTCTCGTAAGCCGGTTGACCGTTGTATTTTAGATTTCAACTCCGAATTCCGCTTGTGCTTCTAAATACATTAACTCTTGAGTCTATTATCTGTCCATAAATTATTAGCCATAAATGATTATTAGGCTTTGATCAAAGTTTTCGTTTTCACGTAATAAAGATTATTATTTGGCTTTTAAAATCACTGTGTCTGCCAGCGACGAGACGATATTTGATTTGTGGCCCGGATTTTCATTGGTTGATCCCATTACAATCTAGACAAAGTTAATTAAAATTTGCATTATATGTACATATGTTGGTTTTGCCCACTTTGACTTGCTATCTCAGTTGACCGTCACCAGTTAAGTTAATCCGACGCATCTTTCGTATTCGTAATATATAAACGAATGTAAATTGTTACACGTTCCAAAGTCATGAGGCGGCGAACAAGATCAATTGGGTATTCATAAGCATGAAATAAATATGTAAACGATTCATAGAATAGCTTTTAAAAAAATCTGGACTGGAATCATAAAATTAATTATGTGTTGCCCTTCAACCTCAACCTGTGCACACAAATTTCAATGTCACGCTGTAATCGGTTCTGTAATAATGAAATATGTATCTTTGTAATATGTGTAAGCCAATACCGCAGTGCAGGTGCAAACTATTTGCATAATACCTATAAATTCTATATTTAAACTGGATAATTCTTGAATCTTTTACCAGATTCTAAGCGCTCTTGAACCTGAACTCTACCCGTGCTCCACATTTATTAAAAATGCTCAAAGCTGTGCTACTTCTGCTTCTGACCCTAATAATAGTGGCCAATTGTGCTCTAATCGATCTGTCATTCCTCAGAGTGTCCCAGAATGCTAGCGATGTAGCTTTCTATTTGTTCCCTAATCCTGAGTAAGTCTAATTAAATTTTAGAAAACAATTAGCAGACTGATTTATACTATTCAGTTAAAGTATTACTAACACGCGAAATCCAATTTTTCACAGCAATTTCTCGGATTTCGATATCCTGGAATACCAGAATCTAGACTCGATCAGTAATTCAAGGTTTTCTTCCGACAAAAAGGTCATTTTTCTGACGCACGGGTTCATTCAAAATGTTACATCAGATTTTCCGCAAGTGCTTGTTCGAGGTTCGTCAAGATATTTTATAAAAATACTTCACTTTTTTAGCAAAAGGCCAAATTGAAAAGTTGTTAATTTTCATAATAAATGTTTTTATTTAGATTACCTCAACGCTGGATTTGCTAACACAACCAACGTAATTGCCGTAGACTGGGGGAAATTATCCGGTGCTTCTACACCTGTCGATCCGTCATTAATCGGAAAATTAGAAGAACTTCCGCTATATGTCAAAGTTGTTGATAATGTGCCTATTGTCGGAAAGCGAATTCAAGAATTTATCACCTTTCTGCAAAACAATGACAAAATTTCCGGAGCCGATCAGATTCACCTGGTGGGTCAAAGCCTCGGAGCTCATATTTCAGGATTTGCTGGAAAGTACTACAAAAAAGTCACTAATACACAGCTGGACAGGATCACAGGTCAGTTAGTTGAGTCTCTCGAATGCGCCTCGGTAGATCAAAATTTGGATGAACCTACCATTTTTGTTATAATCTCAATGTAATGTATTGTATTCAAGGAACGGACCCAGCCGGCCCTTTATTCCAATTGAACCCATCCAGCCAAAGAATTGACAAAACAGATGCTGTATTTGTGGACATCGTCCATGTCAATCAAGGAGGATTCGGATACAACGGAGTATTGGGAGACGTTGATTTCTTCGTCAATGGAGGTGGACCGCTTCAACCTGGATGCACTCTCCAAATTATTTCGAATAGTATGTACTAAATAGCTTGAACATAATATAACATGCCATTCTTGTACTTAATTATTTGTACACTTTTCGTTTTTCCAGCATTTTGTGCCCATAACACAGCTCCCTATTATTACGGTAAATCGATCGGAGACCCTTCGTTGACAGCTTCCAAAAGCATACTTTTGGGTCTTCCGCCGTATGTCACGTTCGGAGAATTCGTTCCCAGAAGGTAAAAAAAGTAAAGTTTGAGCCTGAAGAGAATTGCATATTACAGAATGTGTAGCTAAACCTATTTAATTATCCTGGCTTCAGTTTTTATTTGTATTAACTGCCAATGTGTATATTACTTTTATAGCACAAAGGGATCGTACTACATTAATATAATTCTGCCAGCCAATGAACTTCCACCACCCTAAGTACTGACAGGCAGTTTTGTAAGCAAACTGGATCTAATTGTTAGCTGGACAAAACTTCTCAACAAATTACAATTTACAATGACGAATATTTGTATCTATTTCAAATTCTTGAAAGATGAATTTGTAACACCTACTAGTCAAACTCTGTCTAAAAACGGAAACATTAAACATATTACGGCGATCAGAAAATGCGAAATAAAGAATCAATAAACTGCACTAATTTAAACAAGTTTTGCAATAAATTTTGACAAGTGCTACTCTAAACTAGAACTGGTATTTCAGGTCGTTCATTGATTTTATTGAAATTAGTTACGTGGTTTATACTAACAAAGGTCAGGACAGGTTAGATTAAGTGTATTCAGGTTATATTAGCTTTAAAAAGGCCAAATACAGATGAAAACGTCGTATTTTTAGAACAAAACTTGTCAAAATGTTTGGGGCAAAATTTGTTTAAATCAGGGCACCTAAATTTACGGCCTAAAATAAATGTTGGTTATTCGGTAAATATGAATGGCGGATATTAAGTGTAACCTGGAAGTACAATTATAACCATATTGAATAATAGCGGAAGAAATATTATTTTGTTTCAAGGCTATTATTTTGCATAGCTTGCATTAAATTTTTTATGTTTTAGGTTCTTCGTTTTCAGTGCTTCAAAGTCTGAGGTTATTGATCCTTCTTCTTACTTCAGATCCGCAATTTAAGTTCGTAATGAATTATAGGTGAACGTGAGTCAATTAATGGAGTAATTATCATAAAAATGTACGTTTGGGAGGTATTATGAAGTCGTAAATTACATTTAGGGGCAGGGCACTCAGAAGAGGACTATAGTACATTACATTTACATTGTACAGAGGAATAAGAAATAAGATTGGTATTTGGAGGTGAGGGAGAAACCTGTTGTCTTGTACGCGGTCAAGGCACATGGACTTGTACTTAGTGTAGGTATCTGTACAGAGATCAACATAAATAATGAAGCTGAATGAAGCTTGGTCGGCATTTTCGACTATATTAGGATCCAATTTGTGAAGGAAAGTGACAGTGACCTCCTTACCACCCAAACGAACGAACCCTTTCCTCAAGGATTGATACAAATTCCAAAACTTTCCTTTTATTTTGGGTCTACGCTTGGCTTCAAATCCGTTCAAACTGAATGAACGCTGTGGATTAGGTGTAACGAACTGTGTAAAAGTAAAATTTACTTACGGAATATCAATCAGCGTGGAAGCTACTTTATTTTATAAAACAATAGATTTGATTTTTTTTATTCCTTGGGTACCAATAATAAAATGAAGTATAAGTTGATTGTGTGTTTGTTGGTTTTGGAAATCGGAGTCACGGTATTTTGTCAAAAAGAACTGTCAGAACGACGGCGTCGAGTGAGAACAACTACGTAAGTTAAAATTCAGTAAGATGCGTCTATTGCTTCTCTCATATCATCTAATTGTAAGATCAAAATAATATGTATGTGTATTAATTTTTTTTTGATCGACGCATCAGCTATAAAAGTTTTAGTTCGATCTGAATTGTTAGGTACATAAGCTGCAGAAAACCATATTTAGGATTATTCTATCACTATATTTACAGCTAACTTCCTCTGGTAGAGTAATTTTTTCCATGTTTTCCAAGATTCTTCCTCAGCTAATTAAATCTTCGGCATAAGAACTTGTTCTCATAAGGTATATTGCATTATTAGTCTCTTCCACGCAAAATTTATAAAAACTGACATCGATCTGTGATTAAACTCTAGTTTGTGTTTGCTACTAAAGTGCAATGCACCCCATAATAGTGTGAATCTAGGGATCAGAGCGATTTGGCTAAAAATTTGCAAAAATGTACCTTAGACCATGGTGTGCAGTATCCTTTTACCGAATGTCTTAAGGATTTCGCTATTCCGGAGCTGTATGGAATCGATGTTCATAAAAATGACCATATGGCTTTATAAGCCCAAGAAAAGAGACAGGAATTTACAGCACAACATTTCTCAATAATAGCATAAACAAATAAAGACATTGAATACATTAATTTTAGTCTTATTATGGATAAATACTTTTTATATATATGTACATAGTTGTTGTTTGCTATTTGCATTGTCATTTGCAAAACAAAATTAATAATACAGATTAAATTCGCGTTCATTGGTTTAGAATAATTAAGTATTTAAGTATTGAGAATTTCCTTTACTCAAACAAAAATTCCTTCAGGTTCGTTTCCGCTCGCATTAATTAAGTAGAGATAACCACAATGCATTTCCTAATTTTTCATAGTAATTAAAAATTACAATATTGAGGAACTAATAACTAGTACCGTAGACAAGGTGAACTGGTTGAGCAGACTTGCAGTCCGTAGTTGACAACTAGTTATTAAAATTCGCGAAAAGTTGATATTTGTTCTCGTAGCTGTAGTTGCATTTTGCATTTCCTTTTACAGAACGAGTACCACGCCCGAACCGGAAGCGTCGACGCCTAGTATAACAGAACGTGAGGTCAACTTGCAGCGACGTGAAGAAACCTTCCGGCTCCGTGAAGAAACTTTTCGAGAACGGGAAGCGAACTTTACCCTTCGAGAACATGCACTAAGGGACCGTGAGTACATGCTATCCGTGAGGGAGGACAATGTGGCTGAACGTGAGAAGAATATTGGACCACTTGGCTCCGCTGTAACAACCACACCCAAACCTGACCCTCATCTCATGCGCCTTGACCCCGTCACGAACAAGTACTACGAAATCGGGTCCACGGAACCCTGTTCTCAGAACATGAGATTCTTTGCTGTTCCGGATCCCGAATCCATTGAAGGACGCTGTGACTGTGACTACCAGCAATGCTCTCGACCACTCATCTACTCTGCCCAATACAATCAATGCTTCTGGGCTTGGTCACAGGTATGTCCGGATTTTATGGTCAAAATATTCCGAAATTTACTATGCCTACGAAATGAATTATGAAATGAATACTCGCCAAAGCAATAATTGCGGTTCCAAAATGTAGAAAAGCTCCGGCAGTGAATTAATACTTTCTTGACGCAAAGTCATACAGGGTTTCTCAAAACCTTTTACGCCGCTTGAAATTTTAATCCATTCGTGATTTCCTGGAGCAATATTATTTAAGATTTATTGAATGCGACCGCTTCAAAGCAAGAAAAAAGGCCATAGATGAATTCCCCACTTTAGTGGCCTGAATGACGCAAACGGTAGAAATTAATTTTTTATCAAACTTGGTATTGCCTAACATGTATGTTCTCCCAATTGGATTGGTCAATGATATGATAAAACCATCCAGCACACCCTGTTTGAAGAAAGGCAGACGTGAACTTTGAATAACCCTTTCCCCTTGCGGAGCAAGACACCTCGATTAACTATGCGCTGACGCCGAGTCCTACTTTCTCCTATCGGGCCGACAAATGAAAAATATCGCTAGACCCATCGCAAGTCACTTTAACGATATCGGAAAGTATATTTTAACCTATTCGACAAAGGGTTTTGAGACACCCTTGTAGGTACAATGTAAACTTTTTATACGAACGGAGTATTTAAATTACCGAATAATGACCTACGTTGTGTTGGTTCATAAATCTCTTAACTAGATGTCTTTGTACCGTGTATTGTATTTACACTTCTGTATTCGGCAGAAACCTTTCAGTCGTAATAAAACTCGATTTTCTCAGTACTTAATTTTTTCTCAAAACAAATTTCAATTTACACTATTCAAGTCTAGAGATCAAATGAAGGTACCTAGCATAAGCATTTTCTGCTTATGATTATGAAACCAACAAATCACGCTTCGTGATCTTCATTGGGATTGGGAACCCGATACTCATAAATCAAAAAGTACTTCGAGCAAATGTCAGCAAGAGCAGAAACGCGTTGACAAAGTATATGTAACAACACATAAAATGTCATAAAATACGACTCCAAGTATACAACTCCAAACTGCGACAGCCAGGAGCCTGAAATTAGTCACGGGGTGAATAATGCGTACCTAAATACATATATCTGGTACACACAAAGCTTATTTCTGCAGACGCTTGCCTCAACAAATCTAAATTCTGAACTGGTGTTTGTAAAAATATAAATGTAATTTGAGAGATCAGGCGAATCCGAATAATGATCTTACTATGCGTATTCTTGGGAACAAGTTTAAACAGGTACCATGTTCGTAGTTGAATATTGTCTTATCCAGCGTAGCAAAATTGATATGTGTATGCTCAATGTAAATCCTAAGATGCTAAAAATGTAGTTATGTATCCACATTATGGATGGCGAGCAAAATGCTTACGTACTTCGTATTTGTTTAAAACTTATTTCTCTGATGATTTCTCTGAACCCGGGAACCACACATGCGTATATTTTGATTTCCAGGGTCCATGTGAGCAGAACTATTGGTACACGTTCAACGAGACGCTTCATCCCGTCTGCGAACCCAATGATTGTCCGAACAAATCCCTGGTTGAAGGAATTTCCAAATATGTTTTCAAGGACTTTGAAGACGGAGAGTGCTACGAAACGACGACGAAGGGCTACTGTGAAATGGAAGATGAACGACTGCTCCATACGCCCGAAGACCCCCTGCCCAAATGCCGAACACATACCGTCTGCGCCCCAACCAGCGTTCCGCCGCAACAAATATGCCTTCCAGGGAATCGCAGAACCATCGAAGGACTATGTACAAGTTTATGATTGAAATGTGAAGCAAGAGTTATATACATACATATACTTATACTTAAACGTTGTTTGAAATCGAGTAAAGGGCTTACGGAATTGTATTGTTTTTAAAAGTATAAAACTGTCTAGCGCTGGAATAAATATAACCGTAAAATCCAAAAAAGGCTGTGCATGAGTGGGTCTGACGATAAACTACTATGATAAGGATTTAATATTGTCAATTTCGTACAAGAATTATGCGGTATTAATAACTAAAACAAGGATATTTTATATGTGGAAAAGCAAAAAGTAGTCCATTACGCCTTCCGAGAAATATGGATAACGGCAGTCATGGTTTACAACCGCTGAGAAGTAGAATCAGTACATGAATCAATTCCTAAAATTCTGAAACGTGTTACATTTGGAATATGTTTTAGTCTAAATCTACATGATATTTCGTACATTATCGCATCGTTCCAGTTGACATCAGAATTACTATATTGTACAAATACAATCCAAGCAGCGAAATATAAGACTAACAATCTTAGAATATGGGAGCAAAACTGGTAGCTAGCTATCTAGAAAGTATTTAAAAAAGACTTGGAAGCACAGTATAGGCACATTCTAACTGCAAAATGCAGGATTTTGAATATATTATTTTCTTTTGAACGTGGAACGCGAAAACAAAATTAACTTAGGTAACGTAACACAAGTAATCCATTTGAGTGTAGGAATATTTATCAGCGAATATTAATTCAGTCGTCAAATATTAATGCATTCAATATACTTGCGTTGCGAGTCAATTTTGAAAATTCATTAAAATCAGGAATAATATTGAGCCTCCTTTAATTGAAACAATTTAAATACTATATTTAGAAAGTTCGTCATTTAATCAAGTTATATTCTATCAAACTACATGGTTTAGTCAATTATGGTCAAACTATTTAATTTACATGCGTTCAGTTTTTGTCGTTTGATAACTTACAGGATATTGCAGCGGCAGGCACAGCAGCAGTTTTGGGGATATTTTTTCGGGAAATAAACCCGTCTCTCCAGCCCATACACCAAATAGCCCTCATCTAGACCTTTCCAATTGAAAATAACTTCGGTTCCAGGGAAAGTATAGATTCTTTGACGACTGTCCAAAATTCGGAGACTTGGCCTGGCCTGGACAAGTGCTTTTTCTCGTTCAAAAACATTCCGGAAGTTGTTGAAGCTATTGATGTGCTTTGGGGCTGAGGCAAATTCCTCCGCAGCTAATTTTTCTTGCAGACCTTCCAGCATTTTTTTCGTTACCTTGATTCGTCCATCCTTAGCCACGCTCGCTTCAGATGAAGTGCTCCAAGTGATATCCACGGTCTGAACATTTTTCACACGGCGAAAGCCCTTACAAGTTGCACAGGGAGTGGTGCCCTTGCCCTGGCACATGTCACACCCGACACGGCCCGTACCACGACAGTTCATACAGGTCGCTTCTCCTACAATACAAATTAAAAGTTCATATTTGAAACATATGTCAATTCAAACAATTAATATTTAAGTACAATTAAGACTAATAAAAATACATACTGATATTCGCAAACACATTGGTCACAGGTCACAGGACCAAAATTACAAAACACATATTATGGCATTTTAAAGCTGTTCATTCATACTTTAAAGCGTGTAAAATAAAGCATTAGTTTTCCTTGAAAACTCATGAGCAATTCTTATTGCTAACGCTAAGGAGAGAGTGTGTTTTACTGGTTGATGCAAATGAACTGTTCAAAAAGTTATGAATACATTCCTCGCGCATTCCCACTGAATTGGACAGAGAAAAACATAAAAAACAAAATTAGAAGACTGGTAAGGTCTATGGTAAAAACGCGAGCGACGGGACAAGAATATAATTTTAATTTTTACAGGACATCAATATAGCCGTGTTGCCGTGTACCAAGAAAGTGAGCAAGCAAATGCTGTATTTCTGACTGACGTTACGCTTCAACTCCAAATTAACTCTTGTCTATTTTATTCTGTAAATATTTTTAGTTCCACGCATGTTTCTTTCTTGAGCCTACTTCCCTCTAGCTAGATATAAGATTGAAAATATCTTACTTGTACATCCATCTTGATCCGTGACTTGTTTAGTACCTGTGCCCAGGCAAGGCGCACAGCGTCCCATCATTGCTCCGCTGCAGTAGCCACATTGAATACTTCCAATGCCCGAACACTGAGCACAATTGACGACCGACAACGTTCCCGGAACTTCAACAACTTGATGACCATCAGCAAAGCGGAGCGGCGGCTGGACGGGAATTGACCAGATATCCATGGGAGTGCTCATATGGGCCTGTGGCTCCAAGAAGGTTCCGCGGAACGGTTCCGTGACCCACTTCGAGTTACGTTCCTCCAGAAAAAGCTCGACCGTGTACAGTAAAATTGGAGTATTCTGAATGTCACGCATGTTCATTTCTCGTGCAGCCTGAGATCCGTAGCAACAATTTTCAGCGACATAAGCCATTACGACTTCCCGGAGTTCTTCTTCAGGGAGTGATGGTACTGCCTCCGAAGCATGATTGAAGTAGGGTGCCTGTCTCTCGTACTGAGGCAGGTCAGTGAAGGTCGGAGCACTGGCACTGCTCATCGTGACTAAAAATTACTACAAAACTTGAGACAATAGGAACGCTACAATGAATGTGTAGGAACTGCAGTGGAACGGTTAGTCTACTTCCGCTACAAAACCAAAAGTGACAACAAGAAGCCGCAATTGCGTGAGTATGGGTATGTTTAAATCTATCTAAGCTAATAGTGGCAGTGATTTAGGACTAGGTACTAGTAGTAGGTACCTAATATTGTAGCTTCAGTTCCTTTGCATTGTATTTCGTCCAGGTTCGGTCTAGGACCTGACATGACAGAAAAGAGAAGAAGTCTTATCAGAGCAGTGTTGTGTTCGGCAAATGCACAGCAATAAAAAAAAATAGAGTCCCTGCTCTATCTTCACTTTATGAATGACCAAAACTAATGCAAAGCTGTATGTAAACATTACAATTGATATTTGGTTTGGGTTATGTACCTAACATAGAAAAACATAAACTGTGGACAGATAGACACTCTTTTATAAAAAAACGGTAGCGGTACTCATCGTGTAAGTAATGTAATATCAGTCTGAGCCTTTCTGCCGGTTCAATTTACATGAACAACTAGGAAAAGCGTTTCCTATGTCAGAAGTCATTCGTAATCATTTACCTAATTTAACAAACCGTGATGGGATATAAAATCAAGAATAATCGTATAATTTCAGTAAATAAACTCAGCTCAGTCAGCACAGCGGATTTGCAATTATCAAATTTTATTATATTCTAATTTCTAATGCATAAATTGAACAAAGAATCTTAACATCAAACATATACTACTGTATATAAAGGTTATGTCCCAATAAATTATTACATTTTACATCAATCTCAACAAGTAAATATGAATTACCGTCCACTCAAATCTAGGCCTTTTGCCTCAAAAGCCAATACTGCTTGGCGGACTCCAACAACGGCTGCTCGATCCGGCTCATCAATGGTCATTTGTTTGGGAATATTCCGTTCAGGTGTTGGCTTCAACGTCACAGCTAGTTCCGGTTCCGGAGTCGCGTTTTCTTTTCCATGTTCACCGCTGTCATTAACATTAGAAAGATTCTCATAAATCTCACTTCCAGTCTCGAATTTCTTATTGCCATCCCCGGCCTCGTTCCGGTAGCCCCATGGGATTGGGGGTTTACCGGGACTGAACTTAGCCCCGTGTTGTGCCCAGTTGTTCAAATCCGATGGTTTGTCCTTGGGCGAAGTCAAACCCAAGGTGTGCAACTCGAAGAAGAGTGAGCCCATGTCCATGATACGTTTGGATGGCGGGTAAGCATGATATTCGTGATAGTTCTTGCCCCCGCCCTTCATTCTCTCTGGCATCAAAGTCGCGTTGGGTGCGGATGGAGTCGGTGTAATGACGTTTTCTTTCCGCGACGCTTCTTGAATCGGTGACTGATTGTGAGCATAGTCATTCCCAGCGTAAGTAAATTCGTCACCGAGCGGGATTTGAACTGGAGAAGCAGTCGGATCCTTCTCAACCAAGTAACCAATGCTCATTAGGCGAGAAAGATACATTTCAACCACTCGGCCTGGTGTGTCACTCTGGTCCAACTGGAATTTATGAAATGAGGTTATTTCATATCAATTGTCAATTATCCATATTATTTCTTTCTATTTCAGAAGCCAAGATAAAAGACAAATCAGTAGTAAAAGTAAACGAAATATTATTGACTTACATAAATCACTTTGACCAACAAATGCTTGCCGCGAAGACGACGTTCCAGTATCTCAACCATTTCTTTTGTTTCTCGTATGTAAACCTGAGCACCCGAGGCCCAGCACTTCAAGTCCAAGCCAGTTCCTTCTAAGCCAACACAAAGCAAGCCTAATTCTGTAATTATCTATTTACTTGGAATTATCTGAATGATTGAATACAGCCCCCAGAGATAAGATCTTATCAGAGGATTTAAATGTATAACCTGTTCCCATTTCCATGTCACAGCCTCCTTCCAATCCAACCTTTTTTATCGGTGTAATGAGCTCAATCCCAGGTTCCAGAGACCGTCGCTTCCTTGGAATGAATGTGCACAGTGGAATGGAAGCAGGTCTTTGTGTGGGAGTACACTCAAAGCGGATTCCACTGTAAACAGCGTAGTCCTTTTCCAGAAGAAGACGCTTGATTGGAACAGTGGCTCGTGCTCCACTCGTGTTCGGGTACACTTTCGCACCACTCAGATCTCGGAATGACACCTTTCTTCCACTGTCCTATATCATTCCAAATCCAAACAAAGAAAATATTTAATTCTTATTCTTAACAAGGAATATCTACTACTTTAGTCACGGATTTCCAAATACTTACAAGTTTGAGTCCAGCGCACGGTTCTCCATCAATAGTCCCAAGCCATTTCACCATCCCGTGCTCCGGGTTACCATCCGGGTCAATCCAAACCACTCGGTCGTGTCGCTTCAGCGGACGACTTGGACCTGTAATATTCCAGATTTGAGCTTGTATTGGGTCATATTTTAAAATTTCCATTCCCAGCCAAATACAGCGTGTGAAAAAATATGAATGAACTAACCGTCCTCAGTCATAAGTACTTTGATATTCCTGGGTAGCGGGATTTGTGACATGTTCGAGTTTCGAAATTCTCGACTGCGCCGAGTGTCTGAAAGTTGAAAAGCGCTACGACTTCGAGGAGTAGTGCGCTGATACAGGTGCGGATTATTCTCCAGGACCACCGGGACGTATTCACTTAGGTTTTCACTCTCAGATTCAGATAAAGCGGCTTGGTCAGGAATAAGAATCTCTTCTGTTTTAAATAATGAAATAAGAACAAAACGTTATGTAACTACAATTGCAATGTCGTCTCGTTCAGGCCTACTAACAATGACAACAAGTAAGTACGTAAGAAGCTATCTTGTCAACATGGGAAACTTAGGTAAAGATCAAGGTGCTTACACTAGTAGTTTGTCCTCGTTAGCCAACGAGGACAAACTACTAGTGTAAGCACCTTGGTAAAGATTAAAAGAAGCGTGTATCACCAGAATATTTATTTTTCAAAAAATGCATGCAAATGCAAAACATGGCAATATGTCACTAAATGCTGTATTACTTCATATTTCAGGAATAAGTATACCTATCCTACGATTATTGGATTTACATAGTATAAATACAGCGTAGCTTGGGCACCCAATCTTAGGACTCGGACTATCCATCCACCCACATTAGAAAAATTCATATCCCTAACGGCCTCAGCATTCGTACTTGCGTAAAACGTTATTTACACTCGAATACGAGTGTAATAACGTTTAGAAATGCAACATTTTAGAACATGCCAGCCAAGTGCAACAAATGGGCAACGAATTAGGTGTATAGTCCAGGGTTTATTACAATAATATGCCCTTTTTTAATTCCGTGTGGCGCGATGGCCCAGGGCCCAGCATGTTACATGTACAAGTACATTCATTCATTAAGCGCATAGCGCTTTCATTAAATCAATGCAATGAGCCTGACCGTACAATGTGCGTTGCAACTTGCAACAACCACCACAAAATAACATCTCAGCTCTCAGAAGCGGCTGTACGCTGTACGCCGCAAAAATGTTCAAAAACATAATTAGTCTGACCTTACTGAACACTGAACATCAGCGACTATTTAAATAAGACCGTATGCACATAAGTTATATAGCAAATGATAACTGACTAACTGACAACCTCAGTAAAGCAGATAACTGATGTAGATTAAATTATAAATTCGTAAATTCAGTAAAGAACTGCGGAAAAGTCGAGATAACTCACTACGTCGGTTAATCCTTGGTGTTTGGGTTCCTTTGATCCTTGGTGTTTGGGTACAGACGTTACGATGATTGGGACTGCGATTTCGATCACTTGGCTCTTTGAGGATACCCGGTATCCACTTCTGCTGAACTTGTTTTTCCTCCGCGCCCGTCTGAGTCTCTGATTCCGCCCTTCTCGGACTATACGGTCGGCTACTGTCTGGACTACTGTCCCGGTTTTTACCCTTTGACTCCCGGCGTATAAGGCAGCAGGAAAAGAGCATTGAACTGCTACATATGAACTGCGGACAGCACAAGCAAGGTCATTTTAAGATTCCAGGAATATTGTAAAAACCCAGGTCAGGTCATAAGCATGCCCTTAAGTCGCGTGATTTTTCTTGGGCTTCCTCTGCCACAAACAAGGCAAGGTGTCAGGTCGACCTGGTGAAGAATAACGGGTCAGGATCGACCGAGATCTAACCCGGTAAGTAACGTCGCTTGCAATGTGACGTTCAGAGCTAACATGTACTTAATACCACGAACTGATGATGGGAGCACAAGCAAGGAAATGGAGATTTCAATTCTGAATTCTAATTATACAACGTAAGTGCAACGGAAATATGACATGTGTAGACTAGGAATTTTCTATCTGGTCTTCCAATTCCAATAAAAATGGCGCGTGGTGCGTAGGTTGTCAATTCCAGTATTTCATAGATTACAGATGACATATGACATAACAAAGACAATAATTGTCCGAATACTTTATTTATTCTATTTATTTGGCGTTTTCAATTGTATGACTTAAGCCATGGGACCAAGGCGTGAAGTTAACTTGCTGCCGGATCAGTATTAGTATTATAGTTGGTAGCAGTTTGCCTATCTACATAGACAATAGATAGATGATAGATAGATGACAGATGAAAATGGTGTAGGTTTTAGGGCAATAAGTAGGTTATAGTTAAATTACTACCCTTGTTAAGCTAAAGTAGACACTACATCGTACAGTCAACAGTTGACAGTTGACAGTCAACAGTCAAGATGACACCACTTGCCAGAGTGCCAAATGGGCTAAATGCAAAATTTAATTAAGCTAAACGAATACTTACTTCCGGTCACTCAATAGATCATGTAGACTACGCGATCAACGATTTTCTGATTGACGAAGACTAAAAAGCACAAACTACATACAAAGTACTAAAACAAACTACTGCAAGTAGTGCAAAGAAGTTGAAAGTCAAAATATTACGAAAGAACAGAACAGACGAAAGACGACAACATGAAGAAGACAGCAGCAATACAATCCTGAAATATGCAGGACATACGCCAGGTGCCACGCCAGGCAAATTGAAATATGGAGCGAGTCGAGAATTGTGTGTATTTCTGAGTTTGAATTTTGAATTTCGTTTCTGGAGTAGAGGAGGGCCGGGCCGCGACAACACGCTAATATTTACGTCTCAATCTGAATATTCGTTCTAGAAACAGTTCTGCTGGTGACATAATATATTGACGCTTCTCGCGGATACACGACGGGCGGAAAAGAGACGCCAAATCAATCTGTGTGCAATTTTGCCTTGCCACAAGCCCAGCAGGTACAACTTTTATTGCATTATTGCTGTTCGAACTTAATATTTAACTACATACTCGATACAAATACGATATTTTTCTTTGATCATTCATATCTTGATCGCATTCTTTCGATTAGGAACAGTGTTAGTTTCGCATTACTAGGCTCAGTTGAAAGCCATTTGGAAGAAATACACATCTACTTATTTATACTACATGTACATAAGTAATGATTTGCATAGGCATATATAATACCGAATAAATAGTCTCAAGAAATTCTATTAAATAGCAGCTATCATTTATCGATTTTTGTAATATACAAATATTATCGGGACACCGCTCGACGACGATTGTTAAATAGGAGAGATAGGTTTGATTATCACATCACAAGGATTGAAATTGGCAACAGTTTGAAACACTACAACAACAGTCTGAATAAGTTTTCGTTCATTAACGCATACAATTTTAGGTAAGGTTATAATGTTCGTTGCCTCTTGATTGCAAAAACCCAAGTAACAAAAACGACTCTGGTGAGAGATCGTAAATCGTGATTGTCATAAACTCATGAATCACAGTTCAGTACACTGAATTATAAAATACTACAACGAAAATTCCAGCAACAATTAAGTGGATAATTGGATGCAAATCGGACTCGTTTTTCCTGGCCATAAACGAGGAAAGACTCTTGGGAATCCTTCCATTGATAAACGGCTTCCACAGCCGGAAAACTGAAAATACGTTGCTGAATATCCACGACCCGGTGACGAGGTAAGGTTTGAAATCTCTGTAATTCTTGTTCTAGAACTGGCTGAAAAGTCTCGAAGATACTCAAATCTGCAGAAGCTCGGCTTCCGGAATCTTCTGCAACAAAGGTTCGCACCAATCCAGATAGCATTCCAACTTTGATGCTAATATTTCCGGTTCGACGTGTTGACTTGACGTAGTTGGATCTCCACTTGACCTCCAATTTATGTGAGAGTTTGACCCGACGGAAACCGAGGCAGGATTTACACGGGAGAACGCCTCGGGTTTCACAGGCAGTGCATCCAGCACGCCCTTGTCCACGGCATCCAGGACAATGGTGTTTTCCTATGGAAGAGAACAATAGGGAGCACAAATTAGATACGGCTTTGAAAATTTTAAAACCATTCCAATCCAGATCTATTAAAATTAAAAACAACATATATGTTTTAACACGATCTGGTATATAAAAACCGTTTCCTGCTTCAGCTCATCGTAAACCACGAATCGGAATTAATAGGAAAACGGGATCTATTGTTGTAGCAAGTGTTCCACAGATCGCATACATTGTCCTAACCTAATCAAAACACAATAATATGGCACGCAATGTTAGAATGCGCGATCAGAGATCGTATGCTTTACCAATACTGGCAAATACATTAAGTATTCATGTGCTATTCTTGCATGAGGCTTCTTAACCCGTTATTTATGATATGAATGAAGGGTAGCTTGTTTCACCCTTTGGAATAATCTTGTAATGTAAACACGAGGGATGGGGATGATTGGGATCTGAGTGAACCAGAACTGTTTAATTTACATTTACATAATACATATACCAAAATCAACAGTCTGCAACAAATCAGGTTTTATTACATCAATATTCTGATTCTTGATTCTGCTGACTAGCTTATTACGTAGGGAATGATGGCACATGGTACTCATTAATGCAATTAAATAAGTAAGTCAATGAACACATCAAAATTAATGCCACGGTGCCTCTGAATTAAGAAGGCAGAAGAAAGAAGGAAAACCGTGAAGCTAATTGATGAACCGATCCCACTTAATTGTTCCAAACATCATAAATCCTATCCAGAAATGCATTTATGAGTTCTTTAGCGTCGGACTATTGGGTGGTCAAGTTAAACAGAAAATATTTGTTTAACAAAAGCCGTGTACTTTACAATAAGTGCACCTGTGCAGGCGGATGCCCTCAGACCTGACTCATCACCCAAGTATCCACTCAATAAAGTGGGCCGAAGGAATGCTGTTAAGACACTCCCCTTCCAATAACAAATAACATACCTCTTCAATGATCACCGACTCAATATTTTAAGGGTCTGCGGTCTACCGAAAAATACTTCGGCAATTGAATTTGCATTACGGACGGATAACTACATTCCTTAATGAAGGACCAACCGTCATTCATATGAGGTTGCTCATTTTACCAATTAGGTAGCCAATTGCTTGGACACATGGCAGTGCTGCAAATGCAATATGTACATGTATACATACTACTGTATTGTTGTATACCTGTAACCTGTGAAAGGCAGATTTTTGCAGACATCAGGTTTTCCGTTTTAAGAGAGGAGTTTTACTGCAGCATAAAAACTTGAACCTTTGTTATACTCCAAATTCCAATGCAGGTTTGACACGCATGGTTCATGATTTTATGATACGGGATTAGCATATTCAATTTCAAAATTCACCTGGTTTTATGACGTCAATAAAGTAAATGTTCCGGGTCAATAGGAAGGAAAGAAAACCAAGGCACATAAAATTTTCCTTGTTTGCATTTGTGCTGCTGGGGATGGAATTCGGAAAATAAACTTACGGCTCCAGTCTGACCGTAGCAGAAAGATATTAAAAAGTTAATTGGTTCGTTTCGTATCTTAATTTCAGACTTCAAATATACATCAGCTGCCTGGATTTGGGATTGGAAATATCTTTAAAATATTTTTGCTCCGGGCTGAATAAAGTACTAGGGAGCAATTTGGCATTTCAAGAAAGCAAACCAGGTAAATCCATTTCCATTTCCATGGCGCGGCGTACAGGTAAACGTTAGCTTGACAATGCTTTTAGCTTACTGGTCCCTTCCATACTCAAGCCTTAGTTATTAATAACTATATTACAATAATAACGGTTGTTGAGTAGACCTTTTCAACCAAGAACCGACCATTTTTGTAAGCAGCATCAGCAATTATCCTCGCATTCGTATGTAATGTACCCTATATTTTTTAGGTCTTTATGTGCCAAATGGTTACATGTCAATTTAGATTTGTAACTAAATATGTCAAATTATTTACGCACGCTTATTCTTCTAGCAAAATACATATTCTAATGAATCTGACAGGCTTTAGAACTCGGATATTTTCACTAATACATCTGGAAAGAATCAACACGATATTTTTCGTGTGCACATATTCGAATATCGAATTCGAAATCCAGAGTCTCGTTTGCCGAAGCACATCCGAACTCAACGTTAATTTGTTTAGTAAACTCATAACATACATAATACATGGCGAATCGTACATACTCGTATTTTAAATATAACCGACTGTGAAATGGCACTGTACCGCACCGGTGCAGAGGAAAAATTAAGCGAAGAGAAACAGTAAATATAAGAAATAATATTCACTATTGTCTCAAAAGATGGTTTCCTTATAATCTCTTCACTTTGCGCATCGATATCGATGGATTAGCACTGCAAGCTGTTAGACTTGCATACCAATTATTAGATCAGTGCGCAAACTACCTGAACAGGACAAAAATTATTCTAGAATAATAGCTACTACAGCTATATCAAGAATATCTTACTTTCTGGATCATTCGGATCATCCATGACTCCAGATCCGAAACAGAATCCACAAGCCACGAGAGCAGTCCCAGAGCATTTCTCACATTGGACACTTCCAGCAGCCGAGCATTTGGCACAATTATGGACTTGAACGCTTCCAGGAATATCCACCACAAGCATTCCTTCCGGAAATCGACACGGCTGTGGAACGTTGATGGACCAAATGTCAATCGGCTCCTTCCCCGCCATTTGACTCATATCCAGCGGTTCTCCACGATACGGCTCTGACATAGAAACACTCGCTCGCTCTTCCACGCAGAGCTTGAGCATGTAGAGATAAATCGGAGTGTTTTGAATGTCCCGAATTGCCATTTCTCGAACTGCTCGTTTCCCATAGCACAACTGCTGAGAAACATGACTCGCCACTGCTTCAATGATGTCAGACTCCGTGAAGGGCTCATCCAGCCCTGGATTCCCACTGTTATTGAAGTAAAAACCTGGCATTCTGAGAAGTGTGTACAGGTGGTAGATCTTGAGGTGAGATCGAGACTGTGTCGAAAGTTGTCACTGAACAATCAAAGAAGATGTTATTGTATTAAGATGTGGATTGTAAGTGACAGTGAAGTCGGAGTGTGAAGTGATTTGGGGCTTCCGTACCTGTTCCTACATGGTACTTGGAACGGGAACTCGTTCGTTCCTCATGAGGTCCCTGCTCCCTTCCTATCCTCACCCATATACCCTATTCTTACTTTCTGACGATTCGACAGAGACCCCAGGTCCCGAGTGTTGAAAGGCGGAGGAATAACAGAATTTTATGCTCTAATCCTCAACTAGTCTGTTTTTACAATAGGAGGCTCCGAAGCAGGTCAACCGAGGTCCTGTCCCCTTCCCTTGCCCTTTTGTTCTAGTTTATTTATACCAATTCTGATTTATGTTTTATGACTTTTGACGCACTTTTTTTTTTCTGGTATGGACCACGGGTATCTTTCAAATCTCTCACTGTTTTTCCAATGTGGCCAGAAAAAGGGTCTCCTCTCCTGAACCATCATCGGCCCTTCTCAGTTGGAACTTGGTCATTTGGGCCGTGTTAATTGGGCTAATAGAGTACCGTTAATTACGAAATTCCAAGATTACCAAGCAACCATTCCATCAATACCTTAATTTCACACAAGGAAATAAGTAATTCTTATATACATTTTAGAGTCCGTAATTGCTTCGATAATGTATTGGACTACAAAAAATAAAATGATCTTCAAGAAGTCGATTACACACTGGAAATGCGTCTCTGATCTCTATTTCGACGCTAGTGTCTCAAGTATATGGTACACAATTAAATTAGGGAAAACTTTATTCGGTCAGAAAAAATATCTATTTCTCAGGAAAACTATTTCAACCAAAAAAGTCTAAATTGCCCT
>JAQFYT010000342.1:0-27586 GCA_034694925.1 Ceratophysella denticulata
CATAAGGCCCAATGTTATCTTTGACCCCGGTTTTGACCTTGAAGGAGGGGTCAAATCGCTTAGGTGACACGCGTCCCGTATCCTTACTTTGACCATAGCTTTGCGCTGGTACCAAAATTTTGCGTCTAAACCCGTTTGGTCATGCTTTGCACCTCCGCAGCAAGAAATGTCAAGTAACTATAATAGTATACATTAATGATTATTACCGCTTTTATATGCACGTTAGCATTACACATGAAGTTGATAGATATACACAAATATCGCGTTAATATGTAGATTCCTCCCGGCACCGAATTAAAAATTAAATAAATTGATCTATGTTTTGCATTAAAATTAAATCAGAAATTTTTATGATTCACGATGCTTATATCGATCTCGTATTCATAACATTACACGGGCGTTAGTGTTTATGTATCCCGAACACTGAACTGAATCTACTCGAGCTCGGTAGGTCGCCCGTCGCCTAACAACCATGCAACAAAAAGCACAACATATATGAATATGCACAGTATATTCATTCATAGTGACGGCTGACAATGTACATTTAATACCAAATCAATTACGCTATCTTTCTCACATTTCCGAAAAGTCTCATTCAGGTGAGTTAATTTCATTCGTTCGTGCACGGAATTGCAAATATTTTTTCGGAAATCCTTACTTTCCCAAAACTGCAAGTATTTAAGTTCCAATGCAGTGAAGCCTTTACGGATAACCGCTGCGAAGGCACAGCGCCGGTAAGTTAAATCGGTTATTTATTAATCAAACCATGGATCATGGATTCTCAAAATGAGAGAAAGTATTCGTGTGAGCAAATTGTACTGACATAAGCAGCAGCACTAAATTCTCAAATTCGATATTATACAATGTACAGATCCTATTTGAATACAAATATAGAAGGTTGGAGTCGCACGGAGGAAAAACCGAGATGCTGACAAATGGGAACGGAGAATTCCGCCCAGCACCTGACCCCGCAATTATATTCTTTTCCTCAAAAAATGAAACATTTCGGTTGGGAGAAAATTACAAAGCATTTCATCGGAAATTGAAGACACGCTTCAATATCAAAATATCGCAGTACGTACCAGTAAAATTAATTGCCTATTACTGTACAACATTGAAATCGCTTTCTTTTGTCCTAATCCTAAATACATGAATTTTTTTATATTGCAGGCTAAAAGATGAACTCGTGGGAGAAATACTATTGTTCTCTCGTATAGTTATAATAGCAGGAAGCAAAGCTCCGCTTTCGTCCAATGAAACGACACTACTTCGGAATTTTATCGAAAATGGTGGTTCCGTTTTCATTCTGGCTGAAGCTAATGCAGTAGCACATGTTTACAACGCTCTGACGCAGCAATTTGGAATCAAAGTGGTCAAAGGTAAAATGGTTTGATAATAGCAAGAAATTTGTATTAATCACATTCAAATTGTCTGTTTCACGGATTTACGAAATTCACTTTCTAAAATGCAATACAATTACGTATCGGGCAATCTATTCATGTATAAGCAACTCAGCAATGAAATGAATTTGACAATTTCGTAAACATAGATTCCGTAATTCGAACCGTACATCACAAGTACAATCAACCAAAGGAATGCTTCATTGAAAATGCAATGATTTGTCCCGTTCTATTGGAAACAATTATGCCGAAACAGGATATTGAGAATATTGACATTCTCTATCCCTTCGGCTGCACTCTGGAAGTGACAAAACCCAGTCATCCCCTCGTGGCAAGTGGGCTCACGTCCTATCCCGTGGGAAGACCTTTGGGAGCCCTCTACTCCTCAACAGCTCCGAAACATGGGAAATTGGTCGTTTTTGGCTCGGGTCATGCCTTTTCCGATAAGTAAATTAATTTGTTGTTTTTATGATATAAGTATTAGCATTTCGAACTCGAAAGCGTAGTATAACCATCTTTCCCAGGTATATCGACAAAGAAGGAAATGCAAGGCTTTTGGAGTTTTTTCTCGAACTTTTAGCAAGTTCAGCGGACGTCAGCATGCAGCCATCGGACATTGATGACTCTGACCTATCAGAATACAACTTCGTATCGGACACAGCTCAAGAGGCATCCAAAGTTCGGGTCTGTTTACAGGAAAGTGATGATTTCATTATGCCGGGTAGTGCAAACAACGTTGGGTAAGTCAATTTATTCAATTAATCATTTCAAAGAACATGAAATCGAATTAGGTTCCTATTTCCTTCGTATTAAATAATACAGGGTAATCGAACCAACTCGACTTATCGACCCAAAGATGTATAGCCTCAACTCGGCCCTACTTCCGGAAGTGCTGAAAGCTTATGACGAGCTAAGCGTGAAAAAAGTGCCGCTGAAACTGATTCAACCACAGTTTGAAACGCCATTGCCCAGCCTAAAAATTGCGGTAAATACGATGAAACAATGGCTGAACAAAACTCAAGTCTAAATGTGAACTAAATACGAATAAACCTGAAAAATGTTGAATTTGAATTTTTCAGGTATTTCCACCCTCATTCCGAGAATTGCCCCCACCACCTTTGGAACTATTTGATCTGGACGAAGAGTTTGCCTCTTCCAAAATTCGGCTCGCTCAAGTGACCAACAAGTGCACCGATGATGACCTGGCTTTTTATATACAATCAATCGGAACCATTCTGAATGTCCCGTTGAGAGCTGAGCAAAAGAGTGATCCAAAGGCAATTCTTCATATGATGCTCACCGAACTGTGTGATTTTAAGTTTTCGGTAAGCATGAGTTATAAGTAAGCATATATACTTACAAAAAGTATACTTACTCTGACAGTATGGTCTCAATGACTTGTGTACTTTTCAGCATTTCCAGGAACATGGAGATGGGGATTTTGGAAACTTTGAAACCCCACCTAGAACCAATGAAGCGAGATCTGCATTTCCGAATAGCAGTGCAGCAAGTCTGCGCTATTGAAATGTAGGATTGAAACTACTAAATATTTACTAATATTCGCCATCGAATTTGATTTAATGTGAGTTAGAACTTAGAACACTAGCAACATTCAATATACAGAAATATTAACTTTAACAGCTTACATAGGTATTTATTTATTTTGATTATTTCAAACGAAACTGTGAATTAATAATTAATTCCAGTGATTATGTATCATATCACTTGTTTCTGGCAAATTGAACGTGCATGTGAATAATATTCTCGGTTTTAGTGAATTATTGAGCTATATATGCCGATTTTCTTGTCGTCATAATTTGGACAAAGAATTGCATAATCTCTTTCCAGTGTAAAGCAGCCATGTAATGCTTACAATTGTAACGATAAATAAGATAATAAATGGAACGGGAATTAATTAGTGAGACAGAACCAAACCCTGGAATCGAATTTGAATCACATGAAGTCATCAGAGTCTGATCCGCTCTTCTGCTCCCGATTTGTCTTCATTTTATCCGTGTTCATTAGTGATGCATAGCTCCTGATTGAGGACAAGCAAAACACAAATTAAAAGTTCGAAATTAGTTTTATTTTGCAGAATATGTAAATTAATATAATTAAGTTATAGGCACCGTAATTCGGCTTCATCCGCTCGTTTCTTCACTTGAAGCTTGTCCTCTTCCCTCTGTTTCCGTTCCCTTTCTCGTAAAACTGCTCGTTCTTTAGAATCACGTTCTTCACGCAGTGCTCGGAAGTCAATTTTTTGAATGTCTTTAGTTTTGTCAAGTCGTCGAACTACTTCCGATTTTTTACTAACATTTTTAGCCAGTCTTACTTCTTTGTCATTAAAAAACCCGACTTGACCCACTTCCATCCCTGGAGTTTTCTTGAGATTACTCCACATGGTGTACACAACATCCACTGTGCCTTGCTTTCGGCCGGTTATGGAGTTATCCTTTACTAATTGACATGCTTCTTCAATTATTACGGATGGGACGTTGTCCAAAGTGTCACCCTGTAATTTAAATAATAAAGTAATTCGTTTTTTATCTGCATGAAGGGTGCTCGGCCCATTCAGTTTCTGAATACTATATTTTACTTTCAAACCAACCTTTCGTAATCGAAGGTAGACATGAGCTGAGGACAGTTTATCAACATGAAACCAAACATCTTCTGGCCATCCCCATTTGATCAAATCTTCATCTATTTCAATAAAAGAGACAGTATAAATTATAAATTGAAATTAAATATACCGCATCACAATAACACAAACACAAAGTGTTTGAAAAGGTGTCTGTTGATGGTTTAAAACTGAGAAATACGCATTAAGTACGCTCATTGTCATAACAATTTAAACCACAATCAGAATCAGACAACGATATAATTATCAATTATCCAAGACGCAGTAAGCTCCAAACTTTATAACAAAGCTTCATAAGATAACAAGAGAAGGTACTCAACTCACTTTCATGTTTATCTTCGCCCATAAAGAGGGTTACAGGGGGGTCCACAACTGAAGCGTAAAAATAAAAGTAAAATCAATCAGATGATATACAATATAGGTCAGGTTAAGTTATAACCAATAAATACACAATACACAAATATCAGAACAGAATACTGATAGATCTAAATTATCTAAATCCAAAATTGAAAATCAGAGATTTATAACATCTAAGGTACATTTTTTTAAAACTTAAATAAAACTCCCTTAATCAACATTCAATTTTACTTTTCCCATTAAGTATTTGTTAGGATGTTCTTCATTTATTATTTTATACTGTTAATTGACTAAAATACAAGAAATATATTTACGTCTTTTGTTATCTTTCTTTAGAGTAATTATATGTATTTCAACATTAAATTTCGGCATTCAGCATTACCTGTTGACGTTACATAGATAACCATGATTGCAGCTCGCACGACGGACAACGGACGGAGGAGGGGTGACGAGACCAAAAAGAATGGAATATGGAATTCGACGCTAATCGCGTGTTTTAAACTATCCGTGTGTGACTTAACCTGACCTCCTTGTTTGTTAGTTGATTAGGAACTTCAAAAGTACGTGTCAATAAAAAACCGACTCAGCCGATGAACAAAGTCAAAAGTGCAGTGGAACGAGTAATTTCCAACAGGCAGAGCAGGAATTTGAAATAACCGTGCCATATGCACTAAGCACCATGAAACCACCACACCACCCGCACCCATATCGCACCACCGGTCTAACTAAAATCCACCAACCACCGACCACACCGACCTTCGGTCGGTGTCGGTGTCCTACTTTTCGGTTAGGTTAGGTTATATTTCGATCCCATGCACTCTAATGACGTTTAAACTAATCTAACCTAACCTAAATTATTCAAACTTGGGTCAAATTAATCGATTTTTAGCAGGTCGGTGTGGTCGGGGCATTTTAGCTAGTTCGCATCACACCACCAGACCACCGCAGCTGCAGCATAGCAGCACGCACCACCAGCATAGCACCAGCACAGCAACATTATCAGCAGCGCAGCGCAGCGTGTCAAATTTCATTCTCCTGTTTGTGTTGTGTGTGTTTTTAGAACTTCAAACTTTTGTTTTCTTTTGTTTGTTTGTGAGAACTAGGTTGTGTGTCGAGGCGGCGGGCCGCGGCGGTACGGACACGCACGGAGGAGCTCCAGTTTTCTTTGTTTGAGTTTGCGAGGTTCTGAAAAGGTACTAATTTTTATTAACTCTGTAACTATCAACTATTTTTGTAATTAAGACATAAGATAGACTGTAGACCTTCAGCTTCCAGCTGCTTTCCGAGTTGCGGCTAGACTAGCAACTACATAGTCAAGTATACTTACTTTATCAGCACAAGTGACAAGGCCAAAGTCAAAAGTCCCTTGCTGCTGCTGGAGCTGGAAAATACCTGTTGCTTGTCACCTGTACTGTCAACTGTCACTGTTGAGTGTGGCGGTTTGTCCTGTGTTGAGCATTGAGGTGAGGTTTGATGGGTTAGATTGTGGCAGAGTTATTTTGTTCACGGTCACGGTGCCAGGGTCAACCCAACCATCGACTTTCCATTTAAGGCATAAGGAAACAAACCCAAATTATGCACAAAGCTGTACCATGCAGGTAGTTTTGAATTTCCAAGTCTGCGTGGGTGGTTGGGTGGGTTCGATTTGTTCCGACTGCTTTTCTGGAAATCCGGAAAACCAGGACCAGGGAAAAATGCCTGGAAAGGCGAACTCAAAGTGTGAAGGCCAAAAAGCTCTAAATTGTCATGTGGCTGAATAGTCAATAGTACTAGAACCTAGAACAAAGAAAATAAAGAATATAGAAGCAGCCAATAGAATTGCAAATTGTATAAGAGTGTTTTTATGTTTTATTCTTTCATAGAGTCCAAAATGAGTCACTCTTCTGCATCAAATTCTTTTGCTGGAGATGACCCAGAAATGGAATTGGAGTACGATGAAGATGAAGAAATCATCGAGGAGTGGGCTTCTAATAACTCAGCTGTCATGGACCAGTCCGAGTCCGAGCCAGAAGTTGAGCATGAACATGACGTGGAACAGGCCTTCTCCTCATCTTCGAGCACCAGTGAGGAGGAAGATGAAGCTGTTCTTGAGATGTCGGCTGCTCGAGCTCAGGCTCTCAACTCTGCTTCACGTGAACGCTCCAAATCCGCAAGCTCTGATTCGAGCAGTGACAAGGACTCCGTCAAATCTGATGAGCACAAAAATGTTGAAGGTCATGCTGAAGTACTTTTTCCGCCGCTTCCGGTGCATGTTCCTGCCGCGACTGTTGTTGACGCACCGCAATCCATCATCAACATTGTGACCTACTCTTCCACGACCACGACTGTGAACAACGAGGAATCTCCGAGACATATAATCATTGAAAGAAACACGTCTCGGCGGTCATCTAGCTCAAGTTCCAGCTCATCTGATTCCTCTCATGACGGAAAAATTAAGATCAAGGTCAAGAAGGATAAGGGACACAAAGACAAGGGACACAAATACGAGGATGCTATGAACATGAACATGAATCCGCATGGTGTCATGAATATGAACTATGCTGGGAAGGCTCCGGGCCTGGGCTACCCGAGTCATGGTGCTCATGGTACTCATGGTTCGAACTATCCGAGTGGTGGTATGGGGTATCCAAATGCAGGCATGGGTTATCCAAATCCAAATGCTGGTATGAACATGAACTATCCGAACGCTGGTATGGGCATGGGCATGGGTTATCCGAATCCGAATCCTGGCATGGGCTATCCAAACGCTGGTATGAACTATCCGAATGCTGGAATGGGCATGGATATGATGAACTATCCGCCCGCCGATGGAAGACACATGAAGTACCCGGGCGATGGTATGAATCTCCACAAGGTCAAAACTCACAAGCCGAAGGAAGCTGGGTTTGTTGCTATGGCTCAGCCCGTTCCGGCTCCGGTCATGGTCCAGCCACAATCGCAGCCCGAAGTTAAGTATCGGGAAAAAGCCAGAATTCCCGAAAGTTATGACAGACCTCCTGCAGAACCAACTGGTTGCTGCTCTTGGCTTTGCTAAGCTAAGACACCTTTAACTTTGCTTGACTTTCATTGAAAATTATGGCAGACTAATACTTTATTATTGTTTTCTTTTGTTTCCATTTCCTGTTGTCTTGTCTCGTCTTTGTCAAGTTCCCAGTTCCAAATGTCTACTTATTGAATTTTAACGTGTGTTGTTTTTTGTTTTCTGGCCTAAGCCTATTCCTGGTCTAGCTGGCCTTCCTGCTCAAAATATTTATGCTCAATTTTTACATTACATTCAACATTTTGAAATTATCTTAACTTTTGACTTTTTATAGAATTGTAATTGTGCTCTCTTAGCTCTTCATATGAGTTTAGCGTGACATATGACAATCCTTATAATAGAATGAAATATGACTTAAGCAGTGTTCTCCTGCATTTCTGTAAACTAGAAGACTGCTTTTGCCAAGAAGCTTTATGAATAACTTTGGGTGTTCTAAATGAGAAATCTCGTGACCTTAAACAATACAATCTGGATGTGATTCCATAATTCCATATGTGCCTACAGTGCCTACTTATAGCTATGAGTAAGTAACCTGAGATTATATGAGTGTAGCTATGTTTCACTTAATTAAACATTCGGTTACGTATATCATCAAGAATATATATTTCATAATATATTTGTATTTACTACAGAATATAAATTCAGGAGAATATGTAATATTGTAATTCGAAGAGCGAGATTATTAATTTTAAATTATATTTTAAGATGGGAATATATATTGTATAATTTTATAATAATTACGTGCTACATAAATAATATAATTTAGAGTTACGTGACATGACAGACAGACCGGGGAAGGGGACAGCTGGAGATATTTAATAAATTGTTATGTACTTTTGTCTTGGTTTGCAATTTTGGTTGAAGTTCAGTGTTGCAGAGCTATTTTAATATTTCATGCATTATCTTAGCGCGTTATGTTCTGTGTTTATGAACGCATAGAAGTTAAAGCTTGTTTTGTTAAGTAATTTTAGTTTTTCGAAACAAACTGAAAATTACTGACAATTGACCAGCTCACAGCAGCAGCACATCTGGCCCCAAAGCATAGAACATGGGCATAGATATTTACCTATACAGTGCCACCCGCTCTCACCGAGCAAACGATTTCGCACCAAAACTCAATATTTCCATGTGCTCGCCACACACAAGTGTTATCCAAGTTGAAAGTCAAAAGTGCAAATTGTTTTGTATTAGCAATTTATTGTTTTATTTTTAAAAACTAAATCGTTTTTTAGATTAGAAGAATGACGGACCTCATAAAGACGATTGAGGAGGACGAGGAACCATCAGACTTGTCCGAAGAATCCGAATCCGATGATGAGGTAAAACCACAAGACAAGTGACAAATTTGAAGTTAAAATGTAAAATTTTGTTTGATGGTCATTTCATGTTTCTTATATGAAATTATTTATGCTTGTGTCATATGTCTATGTATAAACTATGAATTTTGAATTTAACATTCAGCATTTAATTTGAGATTGGCAGTGGGAATTTGGCATTTGTCATTGTAGATTGAAAGGACAGAGTGCACGCACAGACAGGTGACAGGTGACAAGTGACAAGCACATGTTTAATCAATACTCATAAAATCCTAAGCAGTATGTATGTATGTGTGTACGTGGTACCATTATGATTGGTCAATTCTTGGAATTCAAATTTTTTTGATATTTTAAAGAATTTTCAAGAATTAAACAAACAGTACACAACTACAGGGCGACAACGCGACGGGCCATGGTTGTCATGGCCACACAGGCTAGTATATTATAAGCATGTCCTATGTAGAATGCATTTTTGTATGTAATTTGTATTGTATTGTGTATGTACATGACATGCATCATAACTGATATCAAAGTACAGGGTCAAGAGTCATAATTCATTACCTTTGCGATCTATTATGTATTGAGGTACAAAGTTTGAGTTTTTTCATGGTATGATAATTTATTTAGCGTGCCACGTGCCATCCAACACCCAATTCCTTCACACGATTCTGACATTCAATATTCGATTCGAAGCGCTAAATATATTATATTTGTACAGTCAATAATCACAATCAGGAAATTCATTATTATGCGCCCAAATGTAAATAGCTTTCATCTCAGCTTCGATTTACCTAGTTTTACCTTTTACCATATTTATTTTCAGTTCCAACCAACCCGAAAACGTGCCAAGGCCGCGAAAAGTGGTGGACTGGATCCAGGATTCGATTTCGGTCAATACAATCAAGACACTTGGACAGATCGACTCACGAAATTGAGCAAGTTGAAGAAATTGACGAAGAGAACTACTCTCGATGAGAAAATTAATAGACGTAAAATAGCTTTGGCAAATGGAGATGAAGCAGAGGAAATAGAAATCAAATCCGAGTCCGAGTCAGAGCAAGAAATTGTGGACAACGGAGATGGTTTTGCATCAGATGATTCCATTTCTGCCTACGGTCCAAAGACCAAGAAAGAGAAAACCAAGAAAAAACTGAACGGTGAATCTTCTACGAAAAAGCGGAAGACGTCAAAGCCGCCAGTGGAGGATGATGACATTGATTTATCCGATGACGAACTTCAAGAAGATCAGATTCGACTCAAAGGGAAAATGAAAGGAAACAAAACGAGGCGGAAGAACCCCAAGGAAGAATCTGAGGAGGAGGACGAAGATGACGGGGCTGAGAAATTAGAACAAGACCCGGATTATGTTTTCGAAACGAATTTATCATTTCAACAGATGAATCTATCCAGACCTTTACTCAAGGTATTTCTTACTGGTCATGGTCATAAATGATCGGATCGCGGATAAAGTTTGCATGGGCTGAGCAGCGTCGCGGTGCGTGCAGTGACTAGTATCGCCGACTTTGAGCGTTAAACACAGAAACAAATTGTGATATTTTGTCACTGCGCGCACCGCTATGCACTTTTGCGATACTTTTTAAGTACAAATTATAAATTCATGTGCTTCTTTATCGTACAGTCAATCACGTCTTTGGGCTTCGTGCACCCAACACCGATTCAAGCTGCAGCTATTCCAGTGGCTCTATCCGGTCGGGATATTTGTGGATGTGCTGCGACAGGAACGGGGAAAACAGCAGCATATATGCTCCCTGTACTGGAAAGACTGCTTTACAAGGTTAGATTTCTGAAGACTACCTTACATGCAATATTGCTCAATTGAAGAATAAATTTACACCTAATTCTTATTTTTATTTTATGTTTTTCAGCCCAAATCCAATGCGGTCACGCGAGTTCTGTGTCTCGTACCAACAAGAGAATTGGGTGTACAAGTCTACAGCGTTACGAAGCAACTTGCATCATTTTCTGATGAGATTCAGGTATGGTTACGTGTGGAATGGAGTACGTAAAAATGTAACTAATTTTCATAAATCTTGCACAGTTCTTAATTTGCAAATGTTCCTATTTCATAGATTGGTTTAGCTGTCGGTGGATTGGATGTTGCTGCACAGGAACAAGTCCTGAGACAAAATCCTGACATAGTGATTGCTACACCCGGACGATTGATTGATCATTTAGGAAATACTCCATCGTTCAGCTTAGATTCTATTGAAGTTCTTATTTTGGATGAGGCAGACAGGTGCGGTTTCCGTCGCGCAATTTTTTGAAAAGCATTGATTTTCGTATTTTGTACTATTAAGTGTACTTAATAATTTGATAATCGCAGAATGTTGGATGACTGGTTCGCTCAGCAGTTGAAGGAAATTGTTCGTCAATGCAGTCCCAGAAGACAGACCCTGTTATTTTCAGCGACAATGACGGATAAAGTGAAAGATTTGGTTAGCGTCTCTTTGCAAAATCCAAGTAAAATCTTCGTTGACTCAAATAAACAAGTTGCATTCAATTTGAGACAACAATTTGTCAGGTAAGTATAGAAAATTAGAACATATCAGCTGGTTTGCTTGCATATCTGGACTGATGATGCTGATTTGATTACTATTTTACAATTACAGAATTCGTAATGAATCTGACAGAGAAGCAATTCTATGTTCCTTGGTTGTGCGAACTTTTCACTCTCGAACTATGGTCTTTGTTCCCACAAAGAAAGTTGCTCACCGACTTCACGTTCTGCTCGGACTCATGGGAATTCGTATTGGGGAGTTACACGGAGATTTGTCCCAAATTCAACGCCTAGAAGGACTCAAGATGTTTCAGAATGGACAGGTTGATGTGTTAATCGTGACTGACGTTGCTGCTCGAGGTATGCGAAAATCAAAGACAAATACAAGTTTACCAGCTTGTAGATTGATGGCCGAAGCCGAAGTTATGGATTGTACGGGTTTTGCACATGTTGAAGTAAAACAATATATTCTGGGTTATAGGTTTGGATATTCCTGGAGTACAAAGTGTCTTGAATTTCACGATGCCTCCAACATTGGAACAGTACATTCATCGTTGCGGTCGAACTGCTCGAGCCGGGCGTTCTGGGGTTGCCGTGTCACTCGTTGGAGAAACGGATCGGAAATTAATGAAATTAGTTGCTAAATCCGCTACTCTACCTGTCAAAGCTCGAATTATTCCAACTGGTGCGTGTTTCAATTCAGAAAATCTGTGTTTAACAATGTCAACTGCATGAACGTCATGAAATTCATTATAATTCTATTTTTATTCAGAAATGATTGCGAAATACCGAGACAAGGTAAAGACACTCGAGACTCAGATTGACTCTGTAATTAAAGAAGAAGAAGCGGAAAAAACAATAGCTCGAGCTGAGATTGAGGCAAATAAGGCTATCAAAATGTTGGAAGCAAAGAAGTTGAAGAAGAAAAATAAGAAGCGTGGTGCTGTTGAGCAGAGAGATCCTAATGCCAGAGTTTGGTTCCAGACTCATAAAGATCGAGCTGATGGTATGAACATGAAATATACTCTGAGAATTCCATTGAGTTTACAAATTGCACTATTTAAATACGTATTTTTGCAGAAAAAGACAAATTGAAGGGTAAGAAGAAGGGTCGAGCCACTGGGAAAGATCGAGCGAAAGCAGCTGAAGCTGTAGAAGACATGAAATTACGGAAAATGGCTGAATATCAAGCTCGTGTTGCCAAACGGAAGCGACGCGGGGGTAAAGGTGGAACTACTCCAAATGCTACTGGGTCAAACTCCCTAGGAGGTGGGAAGAAGGGTAAAAAGAAGTCCAACTTTGAAAATGAAATAACAAATACTAAATCCGCACGAGAATTCCGGCATCAACCCAAACAGGCACCCAAAAAGCAACAGATGAAAATGAAACAAAGTCCGAAATCGAAAGTTTACAAAACTAAATAAGTATATGAATTAGATTATTTGGTATTTGGTTCCAGCGTCGTGTGCGGTCAACCGCGTTTTGAAAATCGCATAACTTTGGTTACAGGTCGTAGAATCTAACCTGACATGTATTAGAACCTAGCCTAACCGTAGTTACAAGACTCTCAAAACGCGACAGACCGTACACGACACTGGTACCGACTATTTATACAGAATATTCCTTGAAATTAAATTGATCTATGTATTGTATTTTGAATTTTGACTTGACTTGTTGAATAAACCTTTTATGGAGTTATACAATTACAACCCTTGACGTTCGTAAATTGCATCATGTTATGAACTAACTCCTATTTACGTAGTTTCTAGAAAAAGTACATTTATTTCTGAAATTAGGCAATTCAATTCGGGATGTTGGATGAGGTAACGGATTAAGGCTTGGTATTAGTGTATATGTAATGTATTTGATCATAATCATAGCTTTTTGATTACCTGGTAATACTTGAATCGGGACGACCACGCGCCCTTGATGAGGTAGCTCCTGATGATGTTATTACTGTTAATTCTACCTTGCTATGTAGATTATAGTCGATAGACACACCTCGGCACTTGATTTAGGCTAATCTCCGTCGTGAAAAATTGCGCAAGGTACTGCATCATGCATCAGTATTTTAAAAATAAGGCACTTCACTTCGTTTTTATGTAACAGTTAACTGTCACGGTTTGCACAAGTACCTCAGTCTAATATACTTGTACAAAGTGAAGCTGCTGAAATCAGCATTTTATCTCTCTTGGTCTGGAGGACATTGAAGTTATCATCAGGAATGTATTGGTATTTAAGTAGCGTAGAGTTGCAACATTCAATAGTTACGGTTCTTTAGTTCGTTGGATAAACAGGGTAGTTAACGGTTTGCTCCTTATACTGAAGCAGAAGCACGATGCAAATTCTTGCTTCAATTGTGGCTTTGGCACTGATTTGTTCAGGTAAATTGAGTTTATAATTCAGCCATATAAGTAAAATGTACATGTTAATTTATATTGATACAATTTATAGGTATATTTTTAATTACAATTTCAGTGTCAGCACAGCAATGTATTCCAGACTACGAGAGAATCGATTGCTTTCCAGACCATCCGGAAAATCCGGCTACTGAAGAAAACTGCCTTGCTCGAGGCTGTACCTGGTGCCCTGCTGAAGTTGATGGAAACAATGTACCATTCTGCTTTGTCCCAAAGTCTTATGGCTACAGAATGGTCGGAGAGCCCGTTGTCACTGATGATGGCTTCACGTAAGTTTAAATAACTATGATTTACGTGATTGGTGGTTATTCGTATGCTCAATTTCTGTAATCTTTGAATTTCTTAGCGTTCAACTCGAGAAAGCCTCAGAAATTAGTTACTTCGGTGGTGACTCTGAATTGATTACCGTTACTGGAGAATTCCAATCAGACTACAGACTTCGTATCAAGGTAAGCATGCATGAGAATTCAAGCGAAGCTTCTTGAACTGGTGTTTTTCATCGTTTGAAATCGTTTTATATGACGAAATTTACATTCGTTCAGGTCACCGACGGAACCCCGCGATGGGAAGTACCGCTCCAAGTTAATCCAGGCACAGGCGGACACGCAAACCGACTCTACGAAGTGTTTTTCGTGAATGAACCAGTATTTTCCTTCAAAGTCGTTCGAAAGTCTACCGGAACTGTTCTCTTCGACACAGGCTTAGGAGGATTCACTTTTGCTGACCAATTTCTGCAATTCTCTACTCGGTTACCAAACAGGAATTTGTACGGTCTCGGGGAACATGAACAACCGTCATTTCGTCACAATTTCGAAAAGTATCCGAATTGGCCAATCTGGGGACGGGATGAACCACCAAATGTAAGTGGTTTGGTCAATTTTGACTTCGAAATCGTGTTACTATAACTGTTTGCTCTTGAAATACTGAGTTTTTGATGAATTTTTCGTGCAGTACGGAGCTAACCTTTACGGAAGCCATCCGTACTATACCGTTCTGGAGGATGACGGAAATGCTCACTCCGTAGCAATTGTTAACAGTAATGCACAAGGTAAAATTCCAAGTTCTCACAGTTTTGGACCGTGGCAAAATATGATGGTTTGCCCTAACCTTTGACCTTATTCTTATTGATAGAATTTACCATTCTTCCAACCCCTGGAATTCTGTACCGAACCATTGGTGGAATTTTGGACTTTTATTTCTTCTTGGGCCCAACTCCTGAAAATGTTGTTCAGCAATACACCGAGGTAATTATACATTAAAATCTTATACGGATAGAACGAATTTAGCATTTTTATTGCAATCTCTAATTCGTATTTTCAGGCTGTTGGACGAGCCGAGATTCCTCCATATTGGGCCCTTGGATTTCAACTTTGCCGTTACGGATACAACAGCATTGAAAACATGAAAGCGGCTGTTGACCGAACTGCTGCTGCCAATATTCCTCACGTAAGGCATAACTTCGTTATTCTTCCCAACCAGAATTTCAGTAGATACCTAACGTATACTAATTTACCACTGATATGGATTTTAGGACGTGCAATACGGTGATATTGATATCATGGAACGAGAATTGGATTTCACTGTAAGTAATGACCGATTTGCTGGACTTCCCGAATACGTGAAGGAACTCAAGACCAAAGGAATCAAGTTTGCAACCATTCTCGTGCGTAACTTCAATGTTAACACCAATGCAATGCGGTAGTTTGGGCTGCATGCATCAGTGCTTAATTATCTTATTTGGCATAGGACCCTTGCATCAGTATTGGAGAACCAGCCGGAACCTACCGACCATACGACTTGGGCGAGGAAATGGACGTTTGGGTTAAGAAAGCTAACGGTCAACCTGTCGTTGGTAAAGTCTGGCCAGCTGACCCCGTTTACTTCCCTGACTATTCTCTCCCAGCAACACGGGAATGGTGGATTACTCTTATTAAGGAATTCAAGGACTTAATTGAATTCGATGCCTTGTGGATTGTAAGAAATTTTGAATATTGAATTGATTTTTTGTATTGATTAACCAGTTATTCATGTTTCAAAAAATGTATGTATTTTCAGGATATGAACGAGCCAGCCAATTTCGTCGCAGGAGATCTGAACGTAAGATTTACGCAAGTTTCTTTAAAGCATCGTATATTTCTAATTCCTTATGAAACAAATTTACAGGAAGGGTGTGCTGAGAATAAATGGAATAATCCACCATTTCTTCCTAAAATTCGTGGAGGTTATTTGCCTGATAAAACTCTTTGCGGAGATCATCAAGATTCTCGCTCCAAACATTACGACACACACAATATGTTTGGATGGGTTCAGTCCGAACCAACTTTAACGTAAGTGTGAAATTATCATGGGTATGTATGAGGTAAAAGATGACAGCTAATTTCCTGGCTTTTATCTGCAGCGGTGTAAAGGAAGCTTATAATAACGAGAAACGTGGATTCATTCTCTCCCGTTCAACTTTCTTGGGATCTGGGAAATGGGCTGCTCATTGGTTGGGTGACAATTTTTCAAGATGGAGCAATCTTCATACTTCAATTATTGGAATTCTTCAATTCAATCAGTTTGGTATTCCATTCGTTGGAGCTGATATTTGCGGATTTATTGATGACTCCAATGCTCAACTCTGTCAACGTTGGATGGAACTCGGAGCCTTTTATCCATTCTCAAGAAATCACAATGGGTTGGGATATGTGGTACGCACGCAAGGCACTAATATTCTGAATTTTCAATTTTGCATCATGAAGCATATTGATCACTTCTCGCTGTTTGTACACAGGAACAAGATCCGGCTGTCTGGGGCCCAGAAGTTGCGGAGTCCTCACGAAAGGCACTCGAAATCAGATACACCCTTCTGCCCTATTTGTACACGCTCTTCTTCAAGCATACCACGGAGGGTCACACCGTTGCCCGCCCACTCTGGCATGAATACCCGACTGATGCTGCCGCTGCTGCTATTGATAGACAATTCCTTTGGGGTTCTGGTAAGCGGAATACTGTATACCTTACAATACAAAGCTTTCGTTGTCAATTTGGATGGTATATCGATATTTACACGAATTATTTGATTTTTTCCTGACAGGCTTCCTAGTGTCACCAGTCCTGGAAGAAGGAGCCACGAGTCTGACCATGTACTTCCCCAATGACCGATACTACAACTACTATGATGGTGGAGAGGCTCAATTCCGCGCTGAGTTTGTGGAAATCGGAGCATCCATGGATTACATCCAACTTTTTGTTCGAGGAGGAAATATTTTGCCTACACAACAACCTGCCATAAATACGGAAGCCTCTCGCAAAAACCCATTCGGACTCATTGTGGCACTCAATGATGACAATGAAGCCACCGGAGAACTTTACTTTGATGCTGGAGATTCACCTGGTAAACCGAATGAGCAACATTTACTACCTTATTATCGCCTTAAAGCGTGGTAGTGAATTTGACCGTTAACTTTTTACAGATCCAGTCACAAACCAGCAATATTTCAATGCCAAGTACACGGTTACGAACGGAGTCCTTACTGCCACCACAGTGGTCGATGGCTACGCTCCGATGGCCGACCTTGTTCTGGACACCATCCGACTTCTCGGGTCAACCAGTGTCACGACCATCACTGTGAATGGATCTCCCCATACTGACTTTGAGATTCTGGCCTCTGGTGAAGTTTCCATTACCAATCTCGGTCTTGCTGCTAATGCGGAATTCATGATCGAATTTAAATAAACCATTACGCTAAATCTTTGTATTTACAAGTTCGATCATTTTTGAATAAATTACGTTTGCATTCTACGATTTGCCAATTCATGGAATTCTTTTTGTAAAAACTGTACCACTTCAGATCTTATCTATTGTAAACAAGAACTCTGACAGCCAGGAATGCCTTATCACGATTTGTAATTTCAACACTTGACACTTTGACCTGAAACTTGGAGCGTTCCGAGAACCTAATCAATATGAATGAATTAGATTAGGAAATCACTTCACAATGGATTATCATCACCTGTACCGTAGGGTGGAACAAACCTTTAGGCTTTCAGCATACCTAGCTCATATTCCCAAAAATCGCTCAAAAGCATGCAATACACGACGCAATAAAGGCTTGATCATCTTATAAGTTCGATGACATTACTTCTAAAACTCAGGTTGAAGGTTTCCTAGACTTCAAATTTTCGGTAATTCCGACTAAATGTTTATAACAATAGATGGCAAACTTCTCGAAAATGATTCAAATCCCTCAATTTTCTAATATCTGATTTATTGTATACTAAAATTCTCGGCTCGTCTTAGCCAAGTACTGCCAACTTCCGTTTTTGGCCAAAACATCCAAGATGGCAGACGAGGGCCGGTTTCAATTCGACACCTCCGGTACGGTTGATGAGCGAATGAAAGTTCTGTTCCACAAAATTAATGTCCGTGACAAGAAGCAGAAGGAATTTCTCCATGCTTTCGAGGAACTTCTCCATTCCCTGAAACCCGTCTTCGAGCAGAACCCACAGTACTTGGCCGTTATGGAGACCATTGCTGAGCCTGAACGAGCCATAACTTTCCGTGTCCCATGGTTGGACCATAGAGGATTTCAGCGTGTCAATCGTGGTTTCCGAGTTCAGTTCTCTTCTATCCTCGGGCCTTATATGGGCGGGCTCCGATTTCATCCAACGGTCAATATGGGCGTGGTCAAGTTCATGGGACTACAACAACTTTTACAAAATTCACTCACGGGTATGCCTATGGGCGGAGCTGCTGGAGGATCCGATTTTGACCCAAGCGGAAAAACGGATACGGAGATTCTCAACTTCTGCACCAGCTTCATGACCAGTCTCTACCGACACATTGGTCCAAATTGTGACGTACCCTTCCGGGATATCGGCGTTGGTGACCGGGAGATCGGCTACCTCTACGGTCAGTACAAGCGGCTCACCGGAGAAGCTGATGGAATTCTTACTGGAAGGTCTATCCGAGTTGGAGGAAGTTTTCTGCGCCCTGAAGCCACGGGATACGGTCTCGTTTATTTTGCTCAGAACTGGTGCGAAGATAACAAGATGTCCCTGCAGGGTACGCGATGCGTGGTGAGCGGATCCGGGAACGTGGCTCAGTACGCTGTGGAGAAGTTGATTCAGCTGGGAGCCATTCCAGTGACTCTGTCAGACAGCAGTGGCTACGTCCATGAGCCGAACGGGTTCACGATGGAGAAGCTCGAAAGAGTGAAGTTGATCAAGAATTCTCGGCGTGGACGAATCTACGAGTATGCCAGAGAGAGTGCTACCGGAAAATTCTACGCTGCACAGAAGCCATGGGCCGTTCCTGACACAGCGGTCATCGCCTTTCCGTGTGCCACTCAGAATGAAATTGAGGGTGAGGATGCTGAACTCCTGGCTTCTGTCGGTGTCAAGGTGGTCGTTGAAGGAGCTCACCTGGCCTCTACCAAGGAAGCGATTGAGACGTACAAGACCAAGGGAATCATTCTGTGTCCTGGAAAGGCTGCCAATGCTGGTGGTGCCGTGGTTAATGGTCTGGAACTTGAACAAAGCTCGACACGTACCACTTGGTCCCGTGAGGTCATCGATGAACGGCTCAAAGAAATCATGGCTAATATTTATGCCGTATCCAAGGAAGCTGCTGCCAAATATGGAGATCCTGGGAATATTCACATCGGGGCTAACATTGCTGGATTTCTCAAAGTTGCTGACTCCGTCATTGATCAGGGCTGTGTTTGAAACAATCGTCTGACAATTCCAAATTCTAGCATAAGTTTTATCATATTTCAAATCATTCAAAGTTGATATTCTCTAATAAATCATAAAATCCTTTAAAAATACCATAATCAATTTCTTGAACATGAATCTGCATAATAATGCACACGGTCCGTCTTATTTTATCTTGAAACACCACTTTTTGTCAGTTTAAAGCGTAAATCAGATGCATAGGTTTTTCAGTTGTGCATTATTTATCGTACTATTGTTTTAAAAACTTGTCGTCTGAATAAGAGATGTAAATATAGCGTCCTTTTAACCACGCACTTACATTCCAGATTCAAAAATTACCGGGCTCCTGCATTTCGTGACTCGTAGCATTTCTCCACGTACGTGTCGTTCGGCGTATACTCTGCTGCTCTGCTGGGTGAGAGAATGTTTGTTTTTCCGTCATATCGTTGTCAGCTGTTGAGTTCGGACGTTTCTCTCATCTCATCATCGTCAGGTCGAACTCACGGAGGTCACGCTCGTCCATCATCGGAGGAGACGCTGCACAATTATTAATAATTCATCAGGTCACTGGTGCCTTTGTCCTTGCAGCCTTTCAGCGACTGCTACGTTTGACGTTCACTGCACAGTTGACAGTAAGTACTTTAGTGAAGGTCATTAGTTGCTGGCTGCCATTTTTATTGCCCAATTAAAATCGCTTTTTTTTTTGCCCAATCAAAAATATTATTTTGCGGATGGTTTTTTTTGCCAAATCGGAAGATTTTTTTTGCCCAATCAATGATAAAAACATAGGTACCAACCAAATAGTATTGTGTCCAGCACCAGCAGCTTTGTACTATTATTTACCAGCTTAAAAATAAATAATAGATTTTGTTGCAAGTCAAAAATTATAATTAAAAACTTACTTCATTATTAAATGTTTATTACGTGAAACCAGCAGTATACACGTGTAATGTTTGAACTGATAAATGAATTATATAGTTTAGCCGCTTTGGCTAGCGCGTAAGTTGAATGTGTTCGATCTAATTGAGCACGACAGCTATAATTACATGCCTACGACACACACATAAATACATCTGATTAGTAGTCTTATGGTCATGGTCCGTCTATTTTTCACAGATAATCTGGATCGGCTCAGGTCAATGGAAACTATCGAACACCGTATGGTAATGGCGGAGAATACGAGACAGAACGAGTTTTCTGAAGAACTACTAGGACGACGGAGAGAAGAGAGTTCAAAGTCCGAAGTTGAGGTCATGGAAGGAATTTCCGTTAACGCGGCTTGTTCGCAACAAACATTGACATTTTTAATTGGACCTGACGGAACAATCAGCCCCATGAACAATCCGGATAACGTCGGTTTGAGCAAGTCAGTCAATGAATCTTGTATTGCCGCTGCCGGTGTTACCACTGAAGAAATGGAAATTGCTGTTACAGATTCCAGCACGTATTCGAAGTCACCAGAATTTGAACCTGTTACTACGACAGTTGCAAGTGTGAATGAGCTATCAAGTGGTGAAACCAGTATTTTGCAACTTGATGACTACAATGAAGTTTTCCAACTTAAAGTTACACTTCTGGGGTCACATCCTCCCATTTGGCGTCGTATCCAAGTCCCGGCCTGCTACACTTTCTTTGATCTTCATATTGCCATTCAAGATACAATGGAGGGATGGTTAGATATTCATCCTCACGAGTTTAAACTCCCTAACGGCACAGTTGTGGACTATTCAGAAAAACAATGGAAAACTCAGAGCGGGTGGCATGTCCAGATCTGGGATCATTTCGGTTTACCCAGTAAGTTTTGTATGTTCTGTATTCGATTTCTGCTACGTAAAATCTATCCTCCGGGTATGTTCATTACTGTGGTCAAAGCCCGTCATGGTCACCACAAAATTAGTTGTGGCACACAAAGTAATACATAGATCGAGACAAGTTTAATAATAATGAAGCGCAATAATTAACTTGTTTCTTATGCAGAACCTGGAGAGGCTGGACCTGGTTATCGAAACCCTAAAATGTCTGACCCCAACGCGACAGCTAATGAGGCTTCAAAGGATGACGACTTGGTGGATGCAGCATTTATGGAACAAGTAAAGAAATATGTGGCAGATACGGAATATTTGCTTCCGTCTCAGCGATTGAATTCTCCTGAACAAGCCGCAAACAACGGCATCCCAGTTGCTGTAAACGCTATACCCGGAAACGTGTCTAACACGTCTGACACTGCATCAGGAACGACACCACCGTTTGCAAATGCAAACCAATGGAGGGTCATGCCAGAATACGTCGCTGTTGAATCAAATTCAAGTTCCTGCATTGTTCAAAAACGACGCGGATCAGACGAAGAACCTGAAAACATTCCTGACACGCTTTCAAATTCATCTTCCTCTTGTTATTCCAATCAGGAAACGGTACAGAAAACTGCTCAGAAGAAACGATCCGATGATGCTACTAAACCGGATAAAATTGCTGCAAAAAAGAAGAAAATCAGTGAGAAAGAAAAGCCGTCTCCTCGTCCCAAGAAATGTATTTACACCTATGACTTCGTGGACAATTGGCAAATGAGCGTGGTTCTAGAACAAATTCTACCCCGAGACCTTACTCGATCTTATCCAGCTTCCGTCGGTGGGAAACGACGTTGTCCGCCCGAACATTGTGGAGGTATTACTGGATACTATGGTCTCTTGCATGATATTTCCCACGAGCCACATAATTCCGAGAAATGGATTCAGGCTATGGTGAACCTCTGTGACACGGATCGTGATCACTTGACTGGAGTGGTGTACAATCCAAGTTCTTTTAGGTTCCGAGATGTGGTTTTCCAGGATCCAAGGAAACGTCTTGTGGAAACCCTGGAATCCATTCCGATCCCGCCGAATATCCGTCATGAGACATTTCTTAGATTGAATGGCTACCGAACGGATTAATTACTAAATTAATTACTAAATTATCTCTTAAACGCTATATTCAGCATACAAAACTGATTAAGTGATATCTTCGCAGACGTGTCTCGTCAAATTATGTATACAGAATTAATTAATATCGTCAACCGCATGTAATTATGTAATTCTACTCAATATCTCAGAAATAAAATGTTAATTTAGAATACGTACTGTATTATACTGAAAATTGAACAAAAGTAGATTTTCTTCGATTTCGATTGATTTTGTCCGTGCGTAAGCTGCATATTTCTGTGTCGTCATGACAATGGAATATTTCTCAGAGACAGGTCGAATAATTGTTTGTAGGAAATGTAACAAAGCATGAACGATCAAAGTATTGATCAAACGACAAACTGAGTCTTTTTCATTTGTGTTGAGTTTTCCTACGACGTATAGTCAAAAGAATCGATAATCTCACAATCAGTATTGAAACCGATTAGATAATTTAATTTCTGCATTACATCTCGAATTTCATACTTTGAAAATAACGCTTCTGATACTGAGAGCAAGAGTCTGAGATGAATTACCAAATGAATCCGTATGGCAATGCCATTGATCGAAGCGTGGCCAAGAGCTTACCCTTGCTTCCTGGAAATACGTTTGATTTCAACGTGAGTGAATTTTAAATCTACAAAATTGTAAAGTGTTACGGTTAACGTTAACTAATTATTTGTGTTTAGGTTGGCGCGGATCGATTCCATCGCCCTGGTCATTGGGGATTCAGTAGCTCCGGTATTCCAGTTTGCTTTGATCGTCCGGGTATCGGTGGAATCAATCCTCCGCCATGGGCCCAGATCAAGACACCGATCGATGTTTCGCCGTTTCCGAAGGGTCAAGGACCCAGAGTCCCAGCATTCATTGCTTTTGACAAACAGGTAAATACATGGAAATTTCTATTCAAGCCAAAATTGATGACTATCTGTGAAATTTTACCGATAAAATTCTGTATTTCATATTCCTATAGGTCCTGAGATTTGATGCCTACTATCAGGAACCAATTCCCGAGTCCCCGGTTGAGAACTATCGTATTCATCAATGCAAGATTCTGTACTACCTGGAAGATGGTAAATAGAATTAAATTAAATATTTCGTAACGTATTAATTTCTGATTTAACGATGCCGTAATTAATCTCACTGAAATTCTTCCAGATACGATTCAAGTTTTGGAGCCCACGACATTCAATGCTGGATTGCCACAAGGAACCATTATTCGACGTCATCGAGTTCCATTGGATCCACCCTGCGAGGATGAATTCCATAACATTCATGACTTCAATGTTGGTTGTGAAGTTACGATCTATGGCAAGACATTCTTCATCTGTGCTTGCGATGGGTATGATTTATGCAAATAATGTTTAAAGTATAGGTACCTAATAAAATTGTAATTGCCACATTATTCAAGTTGACGTATTTTTTTACATAGATTCACCCGGAATTTTCTGAATCGCTTGGGAATCCCTGTGGCTCAAAATATGGAACTACCCCCTGACATGGCTACTGAGAAGCGGAAAGATGTATGGTTATTTTCGAAATATGAATGCAATCAAGGTTATTTGACTTGAAATTAGATAGCCTACTTTAAATGTTCATGTATAGATGAGAACCAGTTTATTTGCAAGAAAACCACATCACTCCGTGGATACTCGAGGACCATTTCTGCAGCATGATCGACATGTCCTAAGATTCTGGGCCTATTGGGATGATCGTTGTAATCTCTACGGGGATCTACGAGAATTTGTAATCCATTACTTTCTGAGTGACCACACGATGGAAATTCGGGAAATCATCAAACCCAATTCGGGTTATGATAGCTTTCCCTGTTTCGTGAAGCGAAGCAAAGTTCTTAAGGTAATATCTGTACTTTGGTCTTTGGTTTAGATATTCCAAATTCAGGTATAACTACAGATATAGTATTATTTATAGCTGCGGCGCGTAGATAGATTATAAATATTCCAGGTGCATACGTTGCGTAACTGCTTACTCTGAGCGCGTCTAACTTAATTCTACTTTTAGGATCCAAGCAAGTTGGTGGCTTTGCCTGGAGTGGAAACACCGCTTACCATTTTGAACGTCTTTGGAAGCATGCATGGTCAAAAGAATAAGAAAGCTCATTTCTTGGTGGACAATCTTGGTCTCGGTGGACGAGACTTGGAATACTACCGAGACACGGACCTGGCTATTGGGGCCGTGATCAATGCCTTTGGGAGAGCGTTCATTCTGGCACGCTGTGACGAGTTCACGAAGCAGTACTACCGTGACAAATACGGAATCGGTCAGTTTACCTTATTTCCGATTGAGGTTGGGTCAAACAATATATGTATATACCAAATATATATACAAATATAACGTACTCGGGAAATTGCTTAGCCAATCTGTAGTAATTACATCCTATTTGTATATCTTGAAACACAGAGTCCTTCACCCCGTTGGAATTGACTGCCGCTGAGGTTCCGGCTGAGCCTGTACGACCCGAAACGCGTAAGTCACATTCAGCCGAAGATGCTGATTATACCGTAAATATTGGTAATACAAGCTATTCCTTACTGCAGCTCCGTACACGGGATGGGGGACTGAGGAAGACTCACTCGTGAGCTGCAAGAGTCTCGAAATCAAGTTCCGTCCACCAGATTTCCGGAAGTTTGCTGAATTGGAAAAGTAAGTTGATGCCAATACAGAATTTTTGTTAGACAAACGCTGAATCTTTGAATTTGCTTCTTACAGAATTATTGTTAGAACTTAAAATTAAATACAAACGCTGAATCTTTGAATTTGCTTCTTCCAGGGATATTCTACGCTTCGAAGCTAGATTCTACAATGCACTGCAGAAAGTGAATACGAGTCGTCGTTTCACAATTAACTACTACATGGCTGACGATACTACTCAAGTATTCGAGAACGAGCATCCCAATTCTGGTTTGCCTAAAGGTAACTTCCTTCTCCGAACCCGGGTCAAGAAACCCAATTACCAGCCTGAAATTGGGAAACCTGCCGAGTACTACGAACCCAAAGACTTCTTCGTTGGAAATATTTTGGAAATCAATGGATTCAAGTTTCAGCTCTTGAGAGCCGATGAGTTCACCTATTCTTACATGGAGAAGAACAAGCATTTGGTAAATATTTCAGCAATTGAATAGACGAATGCCGAAATAAACTAATTTAATTTATAATTTACAATTGCTACAGTTTCCTGCTGCCGATGCCTGCAAATGCCTGGACAAGATCCGCGAGGCATTTGGCTGTCTTCAAGCTGAAGACGTGTTGCGATGCTTCTCGGAAAACGACTCTTGTCTCCAAGGTGTAATGGATCTCCGAAACTTTAGATCTCTTATGGCTCAAATCTCGAAGTGTGGTCTAAGTGAGCATGAAATTCTGACCTTGTCTCGTGCCTACGCGGCTCATACGCCACCACCTGGAACGGATTTCGAAACTTTGCAGTACGTTACTTCCGAAATAACGATACATTTAACAAATATTTGCATACATAATAACCTATGTTGTGCGTAACATTCCAGATCAATTGTTCAAACGGAGTTGAGAAAGGCTAACTTTGACAAGTATCTTTTGGAACGGATTGAGTACACTTTGCGGCATCACGACCCTTGTCGCAGTGGAAAGGTGGATCGTGAAACCCTTCGTGCTACTTTGAAAGGAGCTAAACTTCCATTGCCGCGGGAGTTGATCGATTACATGGTGGATTGGTGAGCACTTATTCAAATAATCGTTCAATTCACCAAATCATTCGTTTAAATTCAATAGTTTATATACGAAATTCTCAATATTGTAGCTGGCCCGCTGGAGATGACTGCAATCGAGTTTGCTACTGTGAGATGATGCGTTTCTGCGATTGGGAAAATAATCCAGCTGCTGTCGCAAAACCGGCCGCTATCAAGGTATTTACCAAATACCAAACTTCATAAATTCAGCAATGTAACCGGAATGAACGTACTTTTATGAATATGTAATTCCAGTGTATCATGAAATGGATTGAGCCCAAACCACCAATGAAAATCATTTGCGTCAACTATCGAGCTTTCTTGGACGATGTTTGCCCGAACATCAAATGTGCTCTTCCGGCGGTGGTTTGCTGCTGCAATCAGAGCAAGCCCTGTCCAGCTCATCCCATGACCTGCACCTCCCAGTTCACACCAGACCAAGAAGGTTACTGTCCACCTGAACCATGTCAGGAAACGGAATTGGAGGAATGCCCTCCGCAGGAACCAATCACGGTTCAAATTCAACCCTGCTGTGTCACCATGACTGAGGGTAAGAACCACAAATGTGCTCCTGATGCCCGGACCTGTAATCTGGGACAACAGGAATATGGAGTCAATGCTCGGGCCAAGGAAAATGAACATTGCTGCTCAATCCCAACTGTAACGACTTGCTCCTAAATCCCGTCACAAACAATTGGAAACTTCGAATGATGAAATATCAATGAACTTGCTCATACACAGCTAATACTTAAAAAATATCGTATGTAGCCGTATATAAGCAAAAATGAAATAAAAACATGTAACTTGTACCATTTAGCTCAATTTTGAATGCAATGGACTTTGTGCTCCATTTTATTAGATTATATGTATAAAAGAGTTAATGCCATTAACCGCCATAAAATTACTGCCTAAATCCAATCGATAATTCCAACTTTGCTCAGGTATATTTCGTATTCAATTAGGACAATACCTAAGCATCTATTAATTAGGCTGGCAAATGAAACTTGACCAAGTTAGTGAGTCGAGGCAAAGTGTACTCCACATTCATAAAATCGGAAAATTTTGAATCTTCCTTGTCAGTCAAATCATTCAAATCTATATCTTCCATATCCGGAATATTCTCTGGTTTAGCGCACATGCAGGGTAAATAGATGAGTGACATTGTGATTCCGTAGTATTTGTAAGCTTCCCATTCCTCGATGAACAGATCCCAGGTTAAGTCCTGCTCGTTGAATTGAATTGGATGATTGAACTTGAGATCGGTGGTCAAATAATTTTCAAACGTTTGATAATATACACGGAGCAGGTCCATCAGATTATTATTCAGAATCGAAGCTTGCAGACTTGTGTAAATCACGTAGGAAAGATCGAGCATCCGAGAACCGACCTAAATCAAGTAATCGAATTTCGTTACGATGCGATGAAATGAATTTAATCCTGTTTAATTGTTTCAATGTAAAAATGTAAAATGTAAAAATGTAAAATTGCTTATTTCGTCTTTCTATAGCGTAATACGGTCATCCATATTTTTTCCAGCTACTAAGA
>JAQFYT010000343.1:0-27577 GCA_034694925.1 Ceratophysella denticulata
GTGCAGCGAGCACGGACAACCGTCAAGTCAGATTCTCATAGGTTGTCAGGCTCGCTTCGCTCGCCTGACGTATAATCTATTAAATGCATATAAACTTGATGTGGTTTCGTTTGGTGAATTGAATACGCGAAACGCGAATATATTCCGAGCCAGCAAAGCAGTAATAATTTTGGGTTTTTGTATGAGAAAACATTATTACCTATAGATGCCTCTTCTGCGTGGAAGCACTATAATCAGCTACCTACACGGTAGCTGAATAAAAATACCATATGCGTTTTTAGTACGTTGAAATGAAACTTTTTTTTTACATTCAGCATTGTTCATTGTTAACACTTTTGATGATGAGAATAAATGGTAATATCTAAGCAGTGCAAAAAATATTATTATTACACGCTGTAAGTACATGACAGTGTTGGCGGGCTGATACTTAGAGAAATGCAGGTATATCCCTAATTTTATTGTAGGGCATTAATAAGTCCTAACGTCGTAAGCTAGCTATACATATAGTAAGTACACCGCGTTGCTAACGTAAAGACCTTGTATGGGAATAAGAATGAAACAAGCAAGGAAAATCCTTCTAACACAGAAATGGTTTGACTAGTGGGATTCTGTACGGTGTTGCTATTCAAAATCTCATTACCCGCAATATTTTATGGAACTAACTCTTGCAATTAACGAACGCATTAGTTTTAAAAAGTTCAAGTTTGTCAAAGAATGAGCTAACTTGAGACTGCTTGAGACTTACGACTTACGAAAAAAAAAAATCTGTGAGACTGGGCCAAGACTCGGAAAGTTTTTCCGCTCTCACACGCCAGCACAGATGAATTTGGAAATAGTAAGCAAACATCTATACATTCCGTGTGTGTAGGGAAAATTGGCAATATGCCCAAAAATCGATGATCCGTCATTATCTCACTCATGGGCGACTACTAAAACGCACACATGTACAATAGTTACACGTACAGAATAACAGACAGAAATCCATACTTAAACTAAAAATTCCGATATGGATAATTAATAGAGACTCGAGATTGCCAATAGGGTATAGGAGTTATACAAGTTACATGCGAGATTACAGCCGCCTCAATCGATTGGAGAGCGAGACTATGTAGGTGTGGAGAAGCTATTATTCACGGCGAGCAGCCGACAGTCAGTCGACCCCAGAGCAGAACGATAAGAGCCTGGCTATGCCAGATGATAGCTCGTTTAAGTATCTCTACTTGTGGTCTCCTCTAATACAAATACAATTCTAACATGCAAAAAAAAATGTTGACAGAGGATTGAGAAAAATACAATTCAAAATTCAAACTTGAAGCGTTCATATTTGAATATTACGGAAATTACCGCAGTTAGTTTAGGTTGAGCTGATTATTTGGTCATTTCTCGACGATTCCACCGGAGAAAGGTGTGTGTAGCGACTGCGACTAGCGACAGTTCGATGGACATGGACGAATAGCATTAAAGAGCTTGGGACAGTTCATCGGAGCCGCGATTTATGACAAATGAAGATGGGGCGTAGCTGAAATTTCGGCGGAACGTTTGTTCATTGGGACATTTTGGAGCCATGTATGGGAATTTTGTTCGGACCGACGTGGTTATGGCTCATATGTGGGACTGTTTTTCGGGCCAAATTTTTAAGGTTATGCATGATGTGTTTGACTGTGCCATCGTTTATCGTTTTCTCCAAATATCGGTTGATCCGGCCAGTGTTTAGGTCCTCGGTCCCACGTTCATTTACAGAATTTTGAGAATCGCTGCACTTTCCTTGATGCCTTGTTAGCGTTTACGGCTCTGAATTTGCCGGCCCGAACTGTCGTGTTACGCCGCATTGGTAAACAGTCCGTAGTGAATTGAGCTCTCCTATTTTGTTCTTATTTATGTTGTAAGTTCCTAATGCTCAAAGTTTATCTGGCCTCTCTCTCTCTCTGTATTTACATTATTGTAAATTCTAATGTTTTATTAGTCGTGGTGTCGAGAAAGGGGTTTCTTCAACTCTTATTAGTCAGACGAGAAGTGTTAATAGGAAGCATTAGTTTTTGTCTGTCGGAGAGAAGTTGGGGTCCATATGCTCTTGCCTTGTAGTCAAAACTATAGTCAAGTTATCTGGGCGGACTTGAGTCGAGTACTTTGAGCTCAAAAGACTTTTCTCCTCTCCCGTCCCCGTCGTCGTCCAACTTTTAAGTGTAGTTGTATCTTCTTCTCTATGCTGGAAACTATACACTTCTATGTGCTTCCTTGCTGATAGGGATAGGCTTAGGCTACACTTGCACTTGAGTAGCCCTAGTTTCCAGCTTTGGCTACAAAACCCAAGCCAAAAACTTTTGTTTGGACTAAAGTTTTCTTCGTTTTTTAAAGGAAACACAGTGAGCTAGGGAGAGCGAAGAAAAAAAAACGAGCATTTGTAACTAAACTTTCCCCCCTGTTGCCTCTCCGTAGGAAAGATAGTGGCATTAGTTGTTCAGTTTGGTGTTTAGTTAGAATTGAGTAGTCTGCTGATAGTGACGACAGGTCAAGTGGCATGCCGAGCCATGGCTTTTGACTGGCGTTGGGAATCAATGCAGGATAGAAACCGTATAAAACGAATTACTGACAGGGACAGGCATAATCCAATGCAATTATTGTAGTTCGTGAATACAAGACATCCTTTTGAATGAATATGAAGAACATAGTAGTAAGCTAATGTGCAGGCAGGTATTCTGCTCATCTCAACCTTATATTCTTACTGTAAAAATCTTCAGTTCAGTTTACTACTTAACTAACTTAACACATCTTTGTGAAAGTTATTTGTAGCATCGAAGTTTTTAATAAGTTACCTGAACAATGATAAACCGCAGATAAGATGCATTCAAAACCGAAGTTTTTTTTTGTGGGCTACAATTACTTCAGGAAATCAAGAAACTGACACTGAATATTATACAATATTCGGGCGGGGCTTACTAGCTACCTATTGAGATTGAGATAAGTACTTAAGCTTCATCATACCTACCAGATACCTAAGTACACAATTTTCATCATCACAGATTTAAATGACTATACATATTTAATTAACTAAACGGTGTAGTGCCAAACTTAATCCAGCTTTACGTTTCATTTGCTGGTTTCACTATAAACTAGCCTGACAAGTAAATTATGGGTTCGTTTTTTCTAAATTTTGCCAATGTCGGCGTCGGCGACGGCCACGGAGGTATTATTGGAACATGATATTTACGGTTTAGGTCTAGATTGTATCACTTCCTGTGAGCAATGCGAAAAGTCACTTTTTCAGATAAGGAAAATAATCAAGGATTGAATTCCACTAAACGACACGAACGAACGAACGTAACAGCTAGGCCTTGGCTACCTATCAGCATATCTGCCAACAACTGTTTGTGTAGCCCAGGCCAGACGCAGCCGAATTCTTGGAATTTTTCTGGTAATCAGGCACAAATTGGGCGGAGACGTATGTATAACAAGGCGGATGGAAATGTCTGTTTGGCTATAAATATTACCTTATACATATTTAGAGTAGCGTCTTCATAATTTAAATGCACAGTAAAATGCCATACAGCTTTAGCTAAAATGATAATTATGAGTTCGAGCATTAAATACGGAACTCAAGTTAGTTGTTGCATTGAAAGTTTGTTAAAATTAGTTAACGTGCTGTGAGCCTTGTATTTACGCGGATGGGCAATGGGCATCATTGCATTGCATACCATTGTACTTCGCAGTGCGAAAAAACGACCGTGTTTCAAGTTGCAACAAAATAACATCATTATTATACCCTTGCAAATCGTGAATCATTTGAAATGGCTGATGGTTATGGCTTGGGCAGCTGGACTGCTATTTCACTGTTTGCTGCGTAAGACCTTTTAGGGAAAACGTTCATATAAGAAAGTAACCCAAAACTCCAACCAATTTAAAACCTATAATCATAATTGAAATCCTATATCATCTCGTAATCATCTCCTAATACACTCAAGCCCTCTTCTGCTCATTGTACACCGCTCAAGATCACCTCAGGAAACCCTCTTGTACCTTTCGATGAGAGAGATGAGTACACGGGGTTGGGCATGAAAACACAGTGTGTTTCTTCCTAATAACTGCAGGCTTCACCACAACAGCATCTTATGTATTCCGACTCGACCTCCCTATCCAACGTGTATTCCTTCAGCTAGCTCTGCACTGGACTGGGCTGGGGTTCTTGGACGAGAGAAATAGCCTCCGAGATCAGGTCGATTTTAGAACGATTCTACACAAGCGTTTCGGCGTGGAATAATTTTGCGCTAAAATTTTGTGGCAAAAGCTTCACGTCGTACTTATATGTTTTTGGCTTATTGGATGATTGTAACAATTTGACAGTAATGAAATTTGTAGGTTGGTAACTTCGGTCTCAGCTACAGACTACAAACACTATAAATGTGCATACCAACACACGCGTCTACCCGTATGCCATATCTACTGTAAATGAATAACATAATATAATTAAGAAAGTGTGCGCTAATAATTAACAAGAATAAGCGATTTACATAGATGTGAAAACTCCTTGAGTAATCAATTGAGCCAAACCGTCCGCGTCGAATTGTTGGCTATCCAACTAAACCACTGCACTACCAGATCAGACCATCTCATGCAGAGAGAAGTGTTCATTTTTATTATCAAACATCCGGCCTTTTTTTGTGTGCACTTTTTCTGCTCTCTGAAGAAAGACTCCGTATGTACAGTATACATCTCCTCGTCTTCTTCTTCTCTTTTGGACTTCCATTTGCCTTATAATCTTCTGAACTCAGACTGACGTGTGGTGTCATCCGCTATGTTACAGAAAATCCCTAGCCTTTTTCAACCCAGGCCGCCGCCAGAGCCAGGCAGGATCTCTAAACAAGTCAAGACAAAATATTATCATCTTCAGTAGATTGAGACTTTCATTCAGCAAGGCTCCGGGTTTTTTTTCCCCTTAGAAAATGCCGTGTCGCTCTAATCAAAAGTCTTGTTAATGATATGGTACCTTGATGCAATCATTATTTTCGGAATGATACCGCAATCCGAGAATCCATGGATATGAATCACAGTTACTCAACTCAACCGAGTTAACGTGAGATGTCAAAATGCAGAGGCATATTGCATTGAATTTTATTGAAATTAATTTTTTTCAACCCTCCTGCACGAGTTATAGATAAACGGAATTTATTTAATTGAATTCATATTTTCAATAGTATACAGTTGAAAATGCAGTTTTCAAGTTTGAGTATTATTGTAATTCATCACTAATTTGGACCTATAAATTCCAAATTATGACAACTTACACTAATTTACACATTTAAATCATAACTAACCTCGTGTAGATTGTAAAACTACGCTTTTACACTATGTTAAGCTGAAACAATGCTAGCCAATTAATAGCGAAATACTTCGAAGAGTAAAAAAATTGTTTACAAAAAAAATTCAGTTCATAATTAATATCTTATCCACATGTAGCAAGTTTGCAGTTAAGTTTGATAAAGTTCAGTACTTATTTAATAAGAAGTCAAATGAAACCCGTACTTTAATTTTAACCAAACAACCCCAATGATAACATGTGGATTCGAGTTCCACACCGTTTAGTAATTCATAATTACTTTTACTGATTAAGAACGAATTGAAATGTGGTTATTTCAGATAATTAATTCTGGATTAGGTACTGATTGTTTGCATAAAAAGTTACATTTTGAAAATAAAATATGCTTAAAAACATTCCAACATACAGCAGGTTCGTTTGAGATCTGGAATTCCAAAATCCCTAAGTTAAAAATGGATTGTTTTGTTTGAACAATGGTTTGGAAGCCTAAACTTCTCTTAAGCTCTAGCATAAGTATAAATATGGGAGTTGTAAGGACACGGGCCGTTATCATCCTATTATTCGCGTCCGGATACATTTTGATTTGAGATAGGGAGAGAGAGAGAAGGGGAAACAAGACATTACACTTGACTATAGCGTTCCGCTTCCCTTTCCACCATAGCAAAAACCACCTTCCCCATTTATTACTATACGAACTACGATCACACCAGTAGTGCAGTGTAGTTTCTGCACGGGAGTTTTCGGGGTTCGAGCTACTGCTGCTGCAGAAATGCTGCCAACATGGAGCCAGACTTATACTAGAGGGTTTTTTGGGGTTTATTTGGTAAATACTGAACCATTTCTCGCCTCTTCTCTCCGCTACTCTCTCGCGTTTTCCCCGGTACACCCAACAATTACTTCATCAAAGTGACAGAAATAGTTGAAAAACTTTCTCGACGAGAGACAGGGCTTCAGTTGGGGAAATTACCTTCCGTTTACATTATACCTTCTACAAAATCCACCACACAGAAACAGTATATCCCTCAAACTCGGCTATAGTCACGCCTTTAATGTGTTTGTCGGTTCTGCGACATTTGGGCTTTCCTGGTTTCGGTTTTTTTAATTTTAATGCCTTTCTGCGTCAGGCGTCAGAATGAGAGTCGTTGCGTTTTGATGCTGTGGGTGACTCAGCTATAGATAACGATTAAATTAGCTTCTATGCATTGTTAGGTTAGGGTGCAGATTTTATCGTATTAATAGTTCTGAAATCAATACCTATTTTGGATATCACGGTACGAACTTGTAATGTAAAAATTGCAAATGTGATCCCGCCTAACTTAACGTAATGAATACGATCTACCTCAACACCCGGCTTGTGACCACGGGGATACCACTATATACCTAGAATTGGTAGTACATAGGTTGCGTTGCACATGCATGTGTCGTGAGGGTTTAAATCACGAGGGGAAATTGTCCGCCGACACCCTAAATCAACTCAACATGTAAAACTCAAGCGTAGCTTTGATTGAAACTTGGGTAACCCCAAAACCAGTCCAAGCCACGGGGATTACTCAAGATAGACAAGAGAAATGAAATGAGGAATTATTCTATCCGTCATAATATGCACAGTTAAATCTTACAGCCTTTTTTATGATTTTCCATCAAGGCATGGCTCGACTATTAAGTGGTCGTGAGAGGCTCTATATTATAATACACCTTCTCGCCTTCCACTGTCGTCCTCCTTCTAATTCCTCCCATAAATTGAGACAAAGACTCTCGAATCTTTGTATCTCGTCGTAATTTACTACTAATAACATGAAAATCCCCTCCCGACTTGACTTTTTAGACTTTGAGTGTTTTGAGTGAGACCTTAGCTTTTTATTTTATTCCCTTAAAAAGATTCATTCCTCATTAAGGATTTTTATAATAGTTTTACGACTTTTTCTCCCGTTCTTCATGATATTTATATGACCCGTTTTTGCCCCCTCCCTGAGTGAACCACGGCTCGGCCTGCCGCTCAGGCCAGAAGTTTTTATTCATTATTATCTTTTTATACTGTTTGAGCTTTATGCTTCTCTCGACGAGCCCCTCCAGCTTGGACTTGGCTCATGGACTTTTGTGACGAAGTGTTTCGTTGTAAATACGACGTTTGCCCACATTTATCTATTATTTATTATTTTAAAATTCATTTTTTTAAGTTAATAATAATAATATCAGACTGGCGCTTCAAATTAGAAAGTAATGTTGTTCAAATGGTTCGCAAATTCCGTAGTATATTCTATGCATTTGACCACAAGCAGAGGGTCTGAGGCTTAATGGCTTACTATTAAACGAGCCGCCAAAATACTGAACCTTACCGCCAACGTATTCTGACAAAACTATTTTTCGGCAATTCTAATTTTTGCACAACTTTGATTATGTCAGGTTAGGTTAGGTTATTCCTGGCGCCAGCGTTTTTAAGATTTTTTTTTCGCCGAGCTATTGCAAATTAAGTCGGAACACCTTTGTAGGCAAGTTTCTGCATTTTTGTCGGCGCCATTAAATGACATGACACCCTTAAACATTATTAAATAGATTGCATATTGAACCGGTTATTTCAACTTCCACACAATAATATACTTGGTTAACATATTTTTACCTTCAGGTTGTATGGAATTTAAATAAAACCTTTAGCGGAAGCTGTTATTACCAAATTCATTTAGGAGAAGTTTCGACTTGAATATAAACTTCAGATAACTGGGAACAATGTCGCATAGCCAATGGCCAACGTTCAATGGCATCGCAAAAGCCGAACCGGACCGAATTAAACCGCCCGGAACGAAATGACCCGACGCGCTTGCAAGACCCAAGAGTTTGCAAAGATGGTTAAGGGTTTTAATTTAAGTATCCTCGTATAAAACCCCGAAACCAGAAAACGTGTGGATTTTTAGTAAGTGCGATGCATCCGCTCTAGGGGTGACGCTTTGCAGTTGGGGTCGTCTCGTAAGGGCTGGTTTCAGGCTCTGGCTTGGCAGCAAAAATATATCCAATCCAGTTATTGATTTATTCGATTTTCCCCGTTATCCCATCACCATATACCTAGTCTAGTACGTACTAACTTTTCTGGACTCTTTTTTACAAGAAGGAACTTTGTATCGAAGAATATTATGCAGAAACTATCGTGTGCTGGGGTTTTTATGATTTTTGGCAAAAAGTCGGAAATAGTTTTGGCAGACAGAGTGCATTGCAGATATAGTTTTCTGCTATTACAGTACATGCCATGGTGCTTTGCTTAGATAGGCTTTGGCTGAGGTTTCCACGAGATTCATCTCCACTTTGACATCATCTGGCTTGTTGGGTTATCTATTTGTGTCAATTGTTTCACAAGGTTTTTTGAGAGAAGAAGCATGATGGATGAGTAAACTGTTTACTTACCTACCCAAGAGTGTTGGGAGAAATCTTCTTCAAAATATTGTTATTGTTTATTGTTCCAAAAAAAAGTAATGCTCTCTCTTCAGTCTGTATGTTTGTTTTAAAAATGATAACGTGGAAGACAAATAGGGGAGATTAAGGAGGTTGGATGCTATGTGCTATGTGCTACGCTGACTGGCTTCACTTTGACTCTTTCAGTCTGCGTCCTTATCTATAAGTCATAAGATTACTACACATGCATTGTCTCAAGTTTCTCAAACCCTATTATTCTTTCTTTGATCTTCTTTGAGGATGACGAGATGTGCTGCAAGCTGCAATGCTGCCGTGACGAACAAACACTAATGTTATTACACTTGTAAATACTTCTAAAGGTTTTGTGGATGGGGAAAATAAAGTGTCGTTTTAACTTGTATGTTTTATAGGTTTACGGACATTTCGTCGTGACGGATTTGAGATGGTTTTTGAGCTGGTACGTACTTTTCAGTTACATTTATACTGTACTCTTCATTGTGATGATAATTGTTCGGAACGGGAATACAAACCCTCAGTTATGATTATGAGTCCTCTGTACTGGAGTAGAATTAATTTTGAGAGAAAAGTCTCTATGTATTATGCTCTATGCTGCTGCTTCAAATTAAAGGGAACCTTGTAGCTGTGGGTATCTAACTGAAGCTGAATAGAGTTTTCCGTCGAATCCCTCATGTTTGGGAAATGTATTAGCCCGATAACCCAAAGTAAATGGCCGGAGGAAATTGGAGGAAAATGGTCACTTCTTCCGACTTAAACTCTCCAACAAACTGAACCTTTTTTTCAGAACCCTGGCAATAAAATCAGAAAAGGGGATGGATGCTTTTCGGTTTCGGTACGGAGTTTAAGGCTTTTGTTCTGTAGCGAGGGGCGTCGGTAGGAGTTTTAATGGTAGTTAGCGGACAGTTGGGCATAGGTCAATCGGGACGTCGGTGTGATATATATCTTAAACTCTGTTGAAGGAGTGCATCATCTATCTGCAAGTTTTTATTTAAATATTTATTGTTCAATAAATATTTCTTAGATATTCATCCGGCGATTCATTCTTAAATGTCTTGAATTCATTTTTAAATTGAACCAATAGCTAATCGTTTTGGTGCACATTAGTTGAAATCCCGTTGCTCCTAACATGCAGGATCTAATTGGTCCTACATGCTCCAGAAAGATAATGTCAATAATGATTAACAATCCATTTTTTCTGAAGCGACCAAAGCCCAAAAATACGTACGAAACACCATTCAGGTTTCAAAAAAGTCTGTATGTATAACGAAGCCTACCCCTAATGTACATATTATTTGCTTGACGAGGTGGTATGTATAGTGGTGGCATGGCGTGCCAAGGTTTCGGTGACGGTGACAAAGTGAATGTCAGGTCCACGTCCATATCACATATACAAGCATTTCGACTTGGTGACGCCCATGAACTGATAATCTCCCCCTGAAAACATTATGGCAGTTCAGGCCAGGTCTAAGGGAGCAGTATTGCAGGCAGGATGGGTCAATGTTCAAACATTCAACCTCACGCTTTGGACTCCATACATCAATTTCTATGTTGAAAGTTGAAACTGTGAAAGACACAGGGTCTCTTTACTGTTTCCTTTGCCTTCTTTCTTCAGTCCGTCATTTAACTTGACTTTGACATCTCGGCTGAGCGAGCAAGCTCAATGTTTTTCCAATTATCCATTTCCCCATAGTCCACAGTGTAAGTGTAGTTAAAAATTGTGATTAACCTAGCACTTGTCCGATGGAGTACATACACTGGTACAATTAGCGAGCAGACACTGTGCTGTACAATACTGTGGTCTACTGGATTCCAATTTCCAATTTAACGATATTGGCTAGTGAAGTGAAATTGCATAGCTTTAATATAATATACGAAACTTGGTTCTCTACATGTTTGTGGCTTTAAACCAACAAGTCAAACACGGGTGTCATGTAGCGGAAGCCGCCTCTCCTGTCTACTATCTAACATTGATAATCACAATTGATAATACAACCTTAAAGGTAGTGATATCTATGTTATAGTGCAAAAATTGTGAAGACTTCCAGATTTTCTTAAAAGTTTCAAGTTCAGAGTATCTTTTCCTCACAGGAATTGTATGTGTTTGTGTGTTTGTCCTCCGCCGTGTTATTGCCAGGCCAAGGCTCTTTTGAGAGCAAACAGGAGTTTTCCCTTGAACCAACGAAGAAGGAAGAAACCCAAGGAAATAGAGTGAGTAGTAATTGTATGGAAGGTATAATGGCAGGAGTGAGTAGTTTGAGTTTATTACTTTTTCCCCCTTGCTTTCTATCTTCAGTCCACGCTTCGACGGAGGAGGGGGTTCGGATAAGTGAATTTTCGTCTTTTTTTCAATTGAATGCTTTTCTCGGTAATTATAGAGTCAGCTACGGGTTACGGGGAAAGTGGAACTTTGCCGATGGCAGGCAGTCAGTGTCAGTAGTAAATCGAGTATACAACCTATATATGTATATGAATTATAGTTCAGCTCCATGAGCGTCATTCGTGTAAAATGAGAAAAACGACTTCAGACTTTGCATGTTTCCGCTTGTTTTAGCAAAGTAATTTGGAGTGTCGGATCGAAATTAGTTTAAAGGGGGCTTATGTTTCCGGCATACCTATTGAAATTGAGTGCTGGATATTTTGGAGAACAAAAATAGATTTTATTGGATTATATCGGATATTGATTGCGTGGTTGAATTTGATATTATAAGTTATGAGTTTGAACCTAATTTAGTTAAAATACCTAAGTTAGGTACCAACTGAGTAAAAGTACAATATTGGGCACTGTGCACAGTCAATTGTTCTGGACAAATTAAACAACATGGTGCTGGAAGCTTTAATCTCAAGTGGGTTGGAAGGTTTGCTGCTAAATTTATTATTCTGCTTTAATGTACGGTGTCCACGGTGTCCAAGAGCTACACAGGAAGCCGCTTTTAAACAAGTATCTACCTACCGAAGTACCAGAGTCTTTCTATCTTATCATTTTCCCTGGCATTCATCTCATCGATCTGTCATCTCATTGTAATGCAATCTGTCTCTCTCTTCTGAAATAAAAAGGGGTGTGTGTATAAACCCGTGTCGACTGTAGTATGTATATTTACCATCGACACGTTGATTTATACGCCCAAAGAAACTCCGGTATGCTTCTTTTCCTTGTACAACCTTACCTGGCTCGTGTTTTATGTGTGTATTTATTCTCATGTTTTTGCTTTGGATTTTTTTGGAAAACAATCTACCTATATGTACTACGTTCTAGGACGGTGTATTTTATTGGTTGTTCTACAACATTGAGAAAACTGTTTTTCCTTGTTCTTCCTCCGAGTTTCCGTAACCAACTCAAGTGAAGTGAAGTGCTTATACAAGGAGAGGAAAAGTAGGGTCAGATCCGGAGTTGAGACAATCTTCAAGTCAGCTATGTACTTAAAGACAGAAGAGGTATACTATAGTCGATTCGAAGATATATAGGCGGAGGCAGACAAGAAAGTGTTGAAGAAGACGGGTTGTCAAGAGGCAATAAACACATTGGACTTTTAACAGGGGACTTTCTTTTGGTAGCGTAATGGGGCAATTGGGCGATGACAGTTTAGGCGGATTTATAACATTTGTTAAGGCTGTACTACAAATTTGGATTGCACGAAAATAGTAATATGGTATACGTGTAGAATAGTACTGTTTTTCAGGCATGCGTAACTTTGCGTAACTAACACGGCTGTAGAATCAATGTGAACTTGTACGACCTGTCGAATTATTTTTCGTGTAACACGTAGGTATTGTAACAAATTCGTAGAAAAGTCGGAGATTAAATAATAATAGTATAACGAGTATTGCCAATAGTGGACATGTTCTCAACAGCTGCTTGATCTCGATTTGAGTGTGAAAACCAATTTATAACCTTTATCTGTGCCTATTAGATATCAGCGGTTTTCAGGTCGGTAAAACTTGACAATTTGGACGTTACCGGTATGAGTATGTGATTCCCTTATCGAACCCGTTTTTCCAACTTTAATTTCCCACGAAATCACAATTTTTTAGGTTAGGTTGTGAAACACACATTACGTGATCACGGACATGTGTTTCCGGTTGTTGTCGTGGAAATGTCGCGGAACGCTGACTAACTTTCTATAGTAAATCGAGCCTTATGTACGCGGAATTCAGGGAAAGTGACTATCCTAGACACTTCTAGATACTAGACTGACTAGACGTCTGGATCTAGTTCTAGTCAGAAGGACAGTTGAGCAATATGGTCTAAGTTCTTATCAAAGCCCGGCAATGAACCTCGGCTCTTTCTCGCGTCTCCCTCTTTTATTGCAATATAAATAGAGCCAACTCGGCTCTTCGTCTTCTCGGCTCCTCCGATTTACCCGCAACCACGACCGTACCACTATAGGAAGGAAATTAAATGGAGGAGGTCTGGCTTAAAAAAGAATGAGGAGGGTGAACAAAGGGAAGATTTGTGCTTCCTATTTTAATATTTAATAGTTTTCCCCTATACACAAACACCTTGTATTTCTTTGCCCACCTATAACGTTTCGACCTCACAAGGTACGACTATATTTACCTTATAGTATTATACAAAAGAAAACAATGTGTTACATTAAATGTCATGTATCATGTATGACATTACATCTCTGGTGGCGCACTGGAAACTTTTGTAAAAATTCATCAGAAGTTTAAGCCTTTAATAATTTCGATTTTAATGAATGGCAGTATATCTATGAGTTGAGCCAATTGGTAGTTACAAAGTATTGTTCACGCCAGTCTGAATGCTCATGATCGTAGTATCCAATAATCATATGATCCCGTTAGGTTAGGTTGTGTGTTATTTAACTTTAAGATTTAACGTTACAACTAAACTTACTCCCATTAACTGTCATGTTATTAGCGTTTAACGTTTAGCGTAGTGAAATTCAGTGCTTCTCACAAATAACTTTATAAAATTGACCGATGAGAATGAGTTTGTAAAATATACGGTACTTCTATTTCCGATGAAAGTACATTTTTCAACGCTTGCTTCAACCTGGTCGTTATCCTTTGAATGTTTGAATCCTTTCGATTAACATGTGAGAGGTGACACTCTCGCACAAAAAAAATAGACGACTCTGTCAAATCTTGTTTTACACAAAATCTTCGACGAGTTTTTTTGTCATCTATTTATTCCAGTGTCAACGTCAACTGGATTTTTTGCTATGGTCGAATAACGAATCCATCTAACATCTAGCATTCAGTTGGTGCACATACAGTGGTTTATGGACATTTTGCCTTGAACAGTTTGCACGATGCTCAACTTTTTATTCCGACCGGTTAGGTTGGGTTAACATTATTGATTTCGATTGCTAAGAGATCGAGCTAAAACACAGCTCAAAGCATTCTGGAAAACATGTTTTGCGAGAACTAAACATTTGCGGTAAGGCTATAGGTTGTCCTACGGTTTTATGTAATTAGGTTGAAATCATATACATATAGCCAGTTGCCAATATTCCTAACGCAAAATGATTAGGTTGAAATCATATAGCCATTTGCCAATATTCCAAACACAGAAAACGTTTTCCTAAGCATACTGTCCACTTCCGCTATGGTTTTTTCGCACCCGATTCGTACGCTAAGTTTATTCGCAGCTTATTTTCAAAACTTCGCATTTAACCAATAGCTGGCCACCACTCGCAGCATTCAAATTCGAAACACTTTTAAGCTTATTGACAGTAAGTAAGTGATGCAAATTTGAGGGATTCATGTCGAACTGTGTAATGCAATCCAAGGACTGTCCATGTTGTCGTAGAGCAGGCGGGTGAATCTGATGAAAAAGTAGGGAGAGAAGAGATGAGAGAGAGAAAAGAGTCTCTGGGTAAGATTCTCTTTTACAGGCTTTTGAGCTGAGTTTTATTACCCTAACCTGAACCATTACTCACACCAAGAGAGCTTCAGATCAATAAGAACAGTGAGAGCGAGAGAGATCCAGCAGCAGCAGCCAGGATAGGACTCAGATGAGAATTTTGCTACGAATGAAGGAAGAGAGAGTCCTTTACAACTTACAATGATCGGAGCCCGGAGTTGGCTACAGATTGAATGACTGAGGGTCTGTCTGTATCCTGCATCCGTGATATACCCGGGTTTTATTTTACGTGGTTTGGGCAATAATTGAGCTGAGGCTTCCTATGTTCTTGGTCAACGCGGTCCATATCTTCTGTGTTTGCTATTGGCGTTTCCAGCTTTCGAATTTGAATATTTCTATCGTACAAAGTACGTTTTTGTATTCGAGATAATGTATTTCATTTATCAGAATTAAGTTTCCTTAGGATCCTAGGTTAAAATCACTGTTTTTATGGAAGCTTTTAAAACCCGGAATTTCAGCCCGTGCCGAATTCAGAATTCGACAATACCCAATGCGTATTGCCCAACAGCAGGGTGCAATTAATGCTTCTCGCTACGAACGAAACCCGGTCTGATTAAATACTAACAATAAGCTTCTGACATGACGACCGTTCCCTTGGTTGGCTTAGCTGAAGGGGGGACCCTTCATCTCATACGAATTTGTTTGATTCATTTTCATTTACCCTTCGATTTCGATCGAATCCACCCCGAAACAAAAAATAACGTTCCCAGTTTACAATTTACAATACAACTACTCAATACTCAACTACATTTAATGTCAGAGCTTATGTGTAGCCTCATAAAAGCTTGCCTGAAAATGTTCTTTCTCTAATAAAAGGTATACGACCAGGAGCAGAAACTCATCCTTTAACTACCTACTTCTATTCGGTACAGTGTTATTGACTCTTTGCTTTGCTGGCTTGCCTTTATCATATAGGGTTGCACAGAGTATTCGTGTATTTGACTATAGGCTATACCTACGTGTATTTTTTTTCCATTCCGGAGAGGTCCCATTGTTCAAACCAGATGTGGTGTTAGTAATTGTGTATCAATGGGATTGATTTTTTGTATCTATGTGTTCAACGTTCTGTGTACTGAGAGGTCTTTCCTTTCTTCTGTGGATGTGGAGTAGAGTGTGTGTAGTGATGTCTTTCTTTTGTAATTTGATTTGACACGTACTGTGTGGGATGAGAGGTCTACTCAATAATTAATACTGTTTGGAGAAAGTCGGTGTATTTCTAGGATTTTTGGTTCAGTGGAGGTGATTCTGCGACAATTTAGCATGTTGTATATGCGATGTGCACTCGGTAGATCGTGTAAACGATTTAACGTGTGTAGAAAGCATTTGGTATTGATTATTTGTTTAATTTTATTATTTAAGTGCATACCTACCGGTTTTTAATAACTTAACCTGACCAAACTTGAGTTTACTTCACAAACGCATCGACAGCTCAAATCTACATGAAAGTTTAAGCCAACAGATCACATATTATGCATTATGCAAATTGTAACAGCGTCGATTAGCATTAACGCGAGCGAATTTATATATTTGGCTTACGGTAAAGGGTTTGCAATATGGAATCTAGCGGGTACAAAAAACTAGAAGTATCCCAGATGTATTGGAGTTTGGCACCGGAGCAAAATATTGCTGAATTTCTTTATATAGTTTTAGTTTTAAGAAGTTTAGGTTCAAAACTCTAATTGAATAGATCTGAACCTTGTACATACTACCTGAATTTTGTACTCGGTATTCGCGCATCTAATAATTAAATTTCTCGATCTGTACATGTCAATAATCTATTGGTTTTATTCTTTCAATAAATTATCGCCGCATGCAACCGCAGTATAAAAAAAACACAATGAACTATGTGTTTAAATCTACTAAATCATCCATGCAGTTTTTCCAAGTGAAAGTGTCGTGCATTCTGAGGCTTGCTTGAGATTGAGTCTACCTTGAAGAGGAGTTTGCATAAGCGTGTGTCGTGGGTAAATAGGAATGTTCTACTTTCGGATGACATGAGACATGGGACATGGCGTGCAACGTGCAGTAGGTACCTTTATGTTATATTACATGCTGGAAAGATGTGCCTAGGCACATATCATGTTCTATATCGCATGATAAATCATAAATCATAACACAATACTAAGAAGCTTCTTGACGTCGTCGGCATTAGCTACTAATTGGGTCGTGTAATTCAATGTAAATGTAAACAGTAGCATTGTTGTACTCTACAAGTATAAACGTTCTGTGAACTCCGGTGGTTAACCCAGCTTAACCACAGTTACTTTGAAGTTGAATTGAACTCAAGACTCAATTGTTTATGTTAAGTATTTCTATTAAGGTCTACTGAGGTCTTTGATTTCTAACTGACTTTTTAGTGCCAAAGCTAAGCGAAGTCTGTTCGGCGTTTCTTTTGAAATCGTAATAACGTGTAATACTCGGAGTTAGAAGTTTACTGAACTGTTTTTCAATCATAATTAGTTTATTAGTACGGTTTAATCAGAGGTCGATGAGCGGAACAGTTTTATCAAAATTCCGAGTTAATAATGCTTGCTGGTTAATTAAATATGCTCCTTGTCAAGGAACTGAATTCAAAATCAAACCTAAGAAGATCGAAAAAAATCCAACCCACCACTAAACTAAGCAATGGTATTCCTTATTTTAGCGTTGCACAATACAATTTTGTGGATGCCGTTTATGTAATATCTGAGGACTATGGTTAGTCTAGAGAGATTATCTTAATAAGGCTTTTGGGATATACTGAAGTCTTGTTACCCAAATTGCATTTACAATCAAACCTAACATAAAGTAGAGTCTGCACAAACCCACAGATCGTACAACGGATTTAGCTAAGAAATTCTGTATCATAGATCAGAACATAGGGTTGGTGGTTGGTATAGTTTAACTACCAATGGAATACTTATGACCTGGAGCCTGAATGTCGAATATTCCTGGAACTCCGAATTTAATTAAAGTTAATTCCAGGGCCGTCAAGTTAGCATGAAACGGCCTGCGGCTCTGGTCTATGCTGCCGCTAGGGCTATAAAGAAATTCATGGGCAGTATATGGAGAGCGAGAGGGGAAATGGTATGGAGGCGTCAGGAGGCTTATTTTATGGTAATCGTTCCGACGAGCTTCCACCATATCCTTTACCTTCCCGGCCTCTCTTCAGCCCATTCCACCATACCAGCACCACTACCCCAGCTCAGTTTTTGGGGGAAAGGACTCTGTGTTGAATATAAATTGTCTCCATCCATCCATCCTGTCAACTCAAACCTCACACACACAGATACATACACAGAGTCCGGATAAGCGTATAGCGACGATTCGGTACAGACAATTTTGCATTGGTAATTTTTGGCCTAGTACTTATGGTCAATTTATAATTCTTAAATGCGGCTAACGGCTAACCACGATTATAATTGGAAATGGCCAGTTTATTTGGATCGGAGATAGGAGAAGTTTATATTAATCCGTACCGCCAGCGCACCATTTGAGATTATTACATTTGAATAGAGGAACGTTGTTGTTTGGTAGTTCTACAGATTACTGCAATCCAAACCGTAAGTAAATCAGAATTTATAATCATTTGTGATAATTGTATTTGAGTGAGTAGATTGCGACATTTTAAAAATCTCACATTGTTTTTGAAGAAAGCTTAAATCTTATAAATCTAAGCTAAACTGCCAGACCACAGTATAAATTACATTTTATTTCTTTGAAGTTCGCGATTTAGAGGCTGTATATCACACTTCACACATAAAACTAACCAATAGATCTTTAATAAATTAAAAACTCATAACAAATCAAATCGGACGGACTAGTCTGCGCTAAGATCTTCTCCAAAAGCGAATGGACCCGAAAACCTCTGTAGAACTTTTACGGGTGAAATATGTGGCATATCACCAAGAGCTAAATTGTCACTGAATCCCAGAGATCGGCACCTCCTGCAAAGTTTCCGTAAAGAGTCAGGCCAAAGTTAAAGTTTAACCTAAAAACAATGCTCCTCATTTTTAGAGTGTAAGATAAAAGAAGGTCGAAAGCCTGACTTGAGCATATCTATTATCTGGGGACTGGGACTGGGAGTCGACACGTTAAGTCATTAACTCACTCACTTCTTTTTCGCTTCGTACGGCTCCTTGCCCTAAGGAATCCCATAAAGCCAATGCCATAGTATCATGAGGCTTCATGTCAGAACAGCATAAAAGAGGCAAAAACCATCTATGGGCTGTAGATCGTGCACTGGATATTCTAATGTGTTAGGTTAGGTGTATTAAACCACGAATTTTGCACAATTAACGTAATCTAAGCTCGAATTATATCTACACATGCAGTTTCCAGTAGATCGCATAGGAAAAGCTCGTCGGAATGCTGAAAAAAGTTTTGAATTTTGTTTTAGAGGGACTATTCTTCAACAGTTCACTAGGCAAGATGCACAAGACATGCTTTTGCTTTTGAAATGAATGGAAAGAAACCCCCCGCAAAAAAGTCCTTATTTCTCAAGTTTTTCCTCTGAATGTTGAAGGAGATCAAAGGCTATATTCCTTGAGTGTTAGAACTTATCCTTCTGATTGCTCATTCTTGATTAGGTTGGAAGGAGCCTGAGATGAGAGAAGTGTTTCCGCACAAGATTTCTCCACCGAAATTCCTTTATTTGTCTAGGAAATTCTAAATCAGTTTTCCGCTCCTGGCTCCCTTCCTTCACCCAGACCTCTATCTTTTGGTGGTTTGTTTTATTAGGTCTGGGGCACGAAGAATTATTTCCGATTCAATTTCTGCCTGTACATACGGCATACGGTTACAACATGTGCTTACCACCCACACTATTTATTACAATTTTATTTTGCCCGATTTAGAAGTTGATGCGGCATTATGCAAGTATTGAATGTTTACCGGCAATTAATGCTAGCGGTAGTCGCAGCTTTATAAATTAATATTTTGCCCATGAAAACAAGTTTTTGTCCGCTGTATGTGGTGGTTTGCGAATATACTTGAGGGAATACGACACTGGACAAACTTGTCTTTCTGTTGGGCAAAGCAAACTATATAGTTGATATCAATCCAGTATCCAGCCAGTCCAGTCATGTTATATCCGCGCAACGTAAACAGAGAACAGAATTTAGACACCTATTCCTATTACATATTAACACACTTTTCTTCAAAATCTTAGTAATTGTGAATGGTATTATGTTAAACACCGCTGAAGACATGCAATGCAATAGTATTTTATTTCGACGTAAATGGGGTGTATATTGAATTTGAATTTGAATTGGGCATTGACGCATTGACGGATAATTGATGACACTTTATGACGGCTATTATGGCTATATGAAATGTATAAAATTATACTGTCGAACTTTGTCTTCCACATTTCATAGCGCATATTATAGCGTCGTTTCGTTTCGCCTGTTCTAGACCCTATAATAATTATATATTCATTAGCGTTAACGGAGCGTGGAGCGTGGTTGGTGTGTGGTGTGAGGCATAATTGTGTGGATAGTAAAATTGTTACCCTTAATAATTGATGGATACTGCGTCGGCTTATGAGCGTTAACAATGTATGTATTGTGATTATGGACGAAAAAGAATGCTTGATAGGGCAAAAGCATTTTCTTATATTGGCCATATTACACGCTATGGTTAGGGCTAAGTTAATTTGTGCTTGTTTACATTAAGTTACAACGCTTTGGGTTATACGGATTATTCGCCAAGTCGGCCGTGCTCAGTATTAAAGTTCCGCTAGGTTAAAGCCATGCCGTGCCAGGGCAGGGTTATTGGCAGTCAAAAGGAGTGACATCCAAAGTGGTAAATTGTTCATGTTTGTGTACATCTCAGAACTCAGCTCAACAACCTGAGTCAGTAATAATAACGATAGTTTAGTGCTCAGCGTCAGTCAGGAAATACAATGGCATTTTTGCCTCCGCCTAAGCCCAACTCTCTCTGGCTACTTGTTCCAAATTCCACATTCTTCATTTTCTGATCTTAAGAAAGAAGTGTACGGCAGGTAAGCACGCAAGAGGTTCTTTTTGGGTGTAGAAATTGGATTGTCATGCACTTCCAATCCTAGCCTCCTCCCAGAGAACATAATATAACCGTACTCTACCGGTTTCTGGTTGAGTCGCAGACAATTTTGAGCTGATAATTTCTCAATTCCATGAGGTCAACAATCAACTCTATTCTCTATTGTGACTATGCATACATAGAATATTAGCACTGCGAAACTCAACACTGACCTGATACTGAACCGAAGACATTTGGGTACTGGTGCAAGTTGCAATTGTCGTGTTACTCCTAAACCATTTTGCTTGCCCTGGCCGTCATCCATAACAGGTTCCGTAAATACCTTGTTCTCGTTCTCGTCCTCTTGGCGAGCTCGTGAGAGATACACTCTCCTGGTTTGCTGCCGGAGTTGATTGAAATTGAAGGTGTGAGGCGTGTAAGAGTTTAGTTGGGAACTTGTGGGGCACTCAGCGGAGAGTTTACATAAAGTATCTACTAACATCTAATAGTCCTCAACTACGGAACAACCATCAAACAGGCTAGGCTCAGGGTTTACATAAAATATTTCCTCTGTCCATAGTCCTAGCCCTATGCATGTACTACGTAAAGGAAGTTTGGGAATGAGAGCAAACATTTGACTATCTAGCCTCTGTTATGCTTCTACTAAATGAAGGGGTTGCCTAATCGGTCAAAAAATAGAAGTTTCGCGACAAAGTATATCGCTAAAAACAGTGTTTAGCATATCCTTTGTAGTTTGTTGAATAGAATATTACACTCGTGGCACACAACACACAACTAGTTTACTGCCGTCACGGCACAATTGAAGCTTTCATTTCATAACTTAGGTACCGGAAATTATATTTATAGTTTTTCACAAGTACTTTTCTATGATACTTATGTATTTGCACACTGTATTTGCATATTGAACTTGTATACAATGTTTGTACTTAAGTTTTGCATTCGAATTGTCAAACAGTAATTAGCAGTGATATCTATCAGTGCCAAGTTTGATCTAAATACTTGCATGACAGATTATTTAGAATTGTTCATACCATACCATACTCAAGCAATTATAGGAATTAGGCTCAATGACGAACTATTCGCGTGTGTTAAATCCTTGACTATTTCCCATGCTAATTATCCGTTATTAGCGTAGCATTAGCATCTAGATAGTAGGTAAGTTGCAAGTTAGGGTGCAATGTTTTTAAACGCTCTAGTTTCGCACGCTTGTGCTCTTCTGTCCCAGCACGAGAATCCAATCCAAGCCAAACTCGCGTAGGAAACTCTTCATTTCACTTGGCCCATAAATCAATAATGTTCAGGAATCTCTTTTTTGCCTTCAACCCCGCTTGGGTCTCCGAGTCTCAATTCTCCATCCTTAATTTCCACTTAAGCCTGTCAATATTTTAGTTGAAAGGCGGAATACGGAAGTAGCGCTATGTTTTTTACGAGGGGTTGAATGGAATACGTATTTCACCTGGCGTCGTATCGGTTCTATGGGTTAAGGTTGTATTACCAAAACTTCAAACTTGCGCCAAATCGGTAAAGTGACTCTTTGGAGTGCAAAAAAACTTGCAGATCCAATCCGGACCCTTCTGATATTGTCGTTAAATAACCTATTTAGGGTTTTTTGGTTTTAATGCAAACCTTGCAAAATACTTTTGCGTCTAATAACCAACATTAAGGATGTGGATGTGGCGCGATTTTTTGAGTTTGGAAATACAACCTTAAGTTAAGTCTCAGCTAAAAACACGCATCACTGATTCGGCTTTATATTTTACCTCCACGATCCACGCCACGACTGTACAATAAAAGCTCACTCAGACACATACAGGAACTTCTAAGGCTAGTGGCTAGTTTAATTTCAACGTGGCGTGGGTTAGATGCGGTAATGTGCGTCGTGCGTGTGGGTACGTATATATGCTGACAGAATCATCAAATTGTTCTGTTCCTTCCTCGAACCTCTTTAGCCCTATAGCCTCCAAAAATAGGTGTTTCCGGTCAATTTATAAAGCACAGTTGAACTTGGACTCCGGTTTTCTTTATAAATGTTTATAATGTTTACGAAGGAGTCGGTAGACCGCATATTATAATTGCTGTAAGTTGTATTGGAAAAGCTGTGTTAAGGTCGAGTTAGACCACTCGGTGTATATGCGGTCTATTCTACAGGTCGCACAATGCCACTGGTATACCGATAAAGCGTAAAGCGAGGTATCTCACATACAATACATGTCCGTGAGTCAAAACGATAAACACGAAAAGTCCGTAAATCAAAATCCTATCCCCATGCACTGCTAAACTAGAGAAAGAAACAAAAACTTTTATTTTCATCTCAATGCTATCGACGCTAATCTAAACGAATGATTTGTTGTCTATCTTTGTTTAGGACGGAGCTGTGCTGTAAAGCAGGAGTTGACATTTCGTCCACACGCACACAACATATTCAACAATTCAACTAACCCACCAAGACCACCAACCAAGCAATTCTCCTCTACCAATACACCCTTCTGTCGTGTAAAGGAAGCCGAAGAACTTTTTCGTCAAGTAGTTTACTCTGAAGACGAAAACGAAACGCCTTCGCTGCTCTTTGCCTTTGTACTCGTCCAGCTCAGAAGTCCAAGAAAAGTCTTAAAAGAGTCAAGATCAGTATTCAGCTCCCAAAGTCCCAAAGAAAAAGGAGCGTGGTGAAAATCCTTGGTTCGCGAGAAGAAAGTCGGAGTCAAAAAGGAAATGAAACGGAAAAAATACATATAGTTCCACAGGCAGTCAGTCCCAAATCCTAAGGAAACCTTCTATACCGTCTAGCTAATGCTACAGAACTACACAAACAGACCCAAGGAACCAAGCAGTGTTATCAAGGCGAGACGAGATAGATCTATTCGTCCTCAAGTGAACTTCCACTTCCGTTGAACCACAAAATAACATAAGGAAACATAACATTAGGTTACTACATGCATCATCTTGGCTTCTTGGCGAGTCGGGAACGAAAGTGAAGCAAGAAAAAAAAAGTTGAGCATAAACTCAGCCTAGCATGAAATCCCAAGTGAGGCCGCTGTGAATTGTGATCAGATGGAAAAAGAGCAGTTCTGAAACGACCCTAGTTGATTCGATATAATTGGTTCATCAACGCTGAGATTTCCACACGTCAATGAGCACTCGGTTCCTGCTAATCTTCACTAAACTCACACCATGACCTCTGTCAATTCAGACGGGTTGGAGGAGAATAAGGGTCAGGGCCAAGGGCAAAGTGGGAGCGGCAAAGGGTCAGCTGCCCCTACAGGGTCAAATGGAAATCATAAATACGGCACTAGCTGGGCCTCGGCTCATGAATCACCCGGAAAAAGTTCTCCAGGAAAATCCGGATCTCCAGCACATTCCAGTGCGAATGCCAACAATGCTAATTCGAAAGGTCCGTCTAAAGCCGTTTCCTTGAAACTGAAATTAGCTCTGGAAGAGAAGCAACAGAAGGAAATGGCTGTTCAGGCTGAGAACCAATTACAATTGCAATCTCTGGCGACTTCAGCTACTACGAATAATAACAATAATACTACAGCAGTGAATAATGGGAAGGGTGCGAGAGGTGCACCGAGTTCAGCGACGACAACGGGAAAATCTGCATCGACCCCTGACCCCACTGCCCTTGCTGTGGTCCCTGCTCTATCCGCTGCCGCGGCCTATGAAGAAGTTGAGGACATTATAATTCCTGTGACTGGGAAAAAAGGTCCGACGAGAGGTCGAGCCTGGAAGGACCAACAGGGTACTTATACAAAGTATATCTGTTTCACGGAAGGCGGGTCGGGGCCCGGCGTCTCCTATCGACCTGGAGGTAAGTACACAGTACAATACACTCAAAAGCATATGTTCGGCTAACTCCCGGGCTTCATTCCTTATTGTATCACGTTCGGCTGTTTTTTTCTCGGCTTCTGGCTTCCCCCTTTCGCTTTCGTGCAGTTTAAGGGTTAACAGGACAATTCGGTAGGATGCTATACGAATACGATATGGGAAGCGACATACCCGAAACGAGGGCCCGTGTAATTCACATTTCTGTAGACCTATGGATTAGGACCCGGGATTTTTTCTGCTACGGAGCGAATATCATTTTAAACTTCAGAACAATAAGATCTGCAAGCAAAAATGCTTTTGGTGAGGCGAATCACTCAGTTGTGAACACACATGATTCATAAATTGTGTCACATACTTTTAGCCGATTACAGGTTATTATAGGTATTTTTTAGTGTTGGTTTTACAGGTACATTTTCAGGTTGGTGAAAGTTTGCGTTGCATTACTTACCGAATCCCATTACTTCTTCTATCGTATCGCTTTGCGAAGAATTGTCGTAAAATCCATTTTAATATCAGAAGGGAAGGGGGGACTACCATCTACATTATTGGGCACGTCCGCCGCATTCGCTTCCCCGCACTAACTTGTAAAAGAACTCTGTAGCCCAGGTTTGTGTGTATATTGGAAATCCATATTAGGACTTAAAAGGAGTCAGGCCGTCCTGTCCTGTGTTGTTATCACAGGTATGACCTCACGATTTGCAAATTTTATGCCTTATACTTTAGCATTGGACTATATGACATTCAATTTCGGTTCAGTATTGAAAATTGCAAATTGAAAGCAAAAGGCTAAAGCTAAACAAAGAGTAAATAGTCGAGCCATATTTGGAACTTCAAACACACAAAGATAACAAAATCATTGAGGTTTCTATTTGACAGGCAGGCGTTACTGACTTGAGTCGAGTTGAGAGAGCTATTAGTTCTCGTATCGCTTCAAATTAAGAGCAACCTCTAAGGGCATCTGTACCATCTCCCACCACAAGGCGCGCTCGGAACTGGCAACTAATAAGGCATAGTGAACCTAGCACACTCTGTTCAAAAAATCCTCCAATGTCAATTACTTGACAGTGTGTGAACAACAATTATTTTAAACAATCCCCGTCGGAAATGTTAAAGACATTCATAATTAGGTCAGTTTGTCTTTTATTTCACTTTATTTGGTTAAGTCGTCTTCCAGTTATTCGTACCTAAGTATGTAAGTGCATAGTATTGACATTGGAAATAGCTTCAGGATGTTAAATTATTATTTAATAATGTGATAACTAATAAAATATTCATATAATCATATATGTACTCAGTTCAATGTACGAGTTGTGCATGTGTTATATATTGTGTTTATACGTTACAATATTCTGATTCTGTATATAAATTGAATGCATATGTTGTATATTTTGAATTTACGTTAAATGCGTGCGTTGTATATTTTATATGCGTGTCATATGTTTGTATTTTACATTGTATAGGTATATACGTTACATGTATGTACTTTATAAGGCGTATATAAGCTGTATATACGCATATATCGTGTGTATACGTAATAGGCTTTATGCATGCGTATTAAGTATTGCGTTATAAGTTTTACCCATATGACCTGCTACCTATATGCATAGTATACATGCATACAGAGTATGACGTATACACATACGTTATATGCAAATGCATACATACAAGTTATATACGCATTATACAATACATACATACTATGCGTATACGTCGTGAGTTGTGTATTTGTTGTTTATCAATACTTATAAAATCCTAATCAGTATATGTATGTATGTATGTGTGTGTTAAACGTGTCTATCAACAATCCGGGGACTGTACGACTCAAAAATGTTCCCAGTCAGTGGGAAGCTTTTTGTGTCGCACAACAAACAACGCTGCGCTGACTAGGTTGATCTAAGCCCACGGGGTTTCCAAGGCACCAGTTTTGAACAAATTCAATAGGAATGCCTTTATTGACAGCTGACAGCACGATGTGCAATAGGTATATATTATATATATATACGGTTGACGGTGTTACAAAACAGTGCTTAGCACTGATTCGGGCCGGCGATTATTTAATAATTAGCACCATTATTGTACGGACGACGGAGTATTGGGTCATACTATGACCCAACCGGCCGCTACAGAATACAGGCACACATAATGTCTTGGACTCTCTTTGGTTGTCAACTACTACGGTTGACGGTAAAACGCGGTGACTGACGACGGACAACGCGCAACAAGTTGACGAGGCAACGGCAGCAGTCAGTGATGTCACTTGACCTACATGACATTTGTTCTACACGGGGCTCCTGAACGAGGTCAGTGCGTGCAGCAAGATAAATCTGTATAGGTTTTGCGAACCCGTTTATCTATGTATTTGCAAATACGGACGGGTGACACCCGCGACATTGTGTTGTGTGCGCTTAGTTGTAGTTGTTAGTACTAAACAGAGGTCAAAGGTCACCATCTGGCGTCAGTACTGACGCGTGGGCCGGCTAGTTGTATATACCTGTTAAATGCATGTGTTGTAGGCATATACGTTGTGGGCATGTGTCGTAGGCATATTGTGTATGTATGAGGTATATAAGCGCTGTACGTGTTCAGTGTGAATACACATTAAATGCATGTATGCATGTTATGTATATACACCATACTTGCAGCGTACGTATGCACATTATACAACACATATACAGTCAACGTGTATACATAATCTAGGATCAATATCAATGTAGGCCTAGACATAATATACATAAATGCATGCATAAATACATATACATACAATAATACATGTATTTTGCCCTCCCCTCCTGCTTACCCTTCACAGTTTACAGTTGACCTTCGTCAGTCGGGCCAGTTGGTCCACGGTTTTCCCTCTCGTGTCACCTGTCAAGGTTGCACTTATAATGCAGAGAGGTTCTGTATGTGGTCTATGGCTAGCTTTGCTTTCTTTGTGTAGCTCGAAATGTGGGTTGAGGCACACACGGCTCGGATTCAAAACATCCGCGCACTTACTCTATCTCCTTCACTCCGTCAAACTCAATGTCAATAATTACAGGACAAATAATTTAATTACTCAAAGTTAATTGTGTTAATTCCATATTTGGACGATTGCTTTGCTTGAAGACAAGTATCAGCGGTATTTTAGTAATTTTTTC
>JAQFYT010000344.1:0-27558 GCA_034694925.1 Ceratophysella denticulata
CTCTCCTCTGTACTCAAGTTGGAACACAAATTGATTGGCCGCAAGGTATATCAAAGATCCTCCCTAATTTATTATTTTATTTTATATACATAGGTTGGACCTGGATTGAGTTGAGTTGTGTTCCGGCACGGTAAAACACGAGCGAACCGCTGTCGCAGTATTTGGAAACGGTCACATAGATATAAACTCGAGAGTAAGTCCTAGTCATTCTCCATAATGCTTCACTCTACAATTGCGCAGAAAGAAGAATACTTCGCTTTCGCCTTCCAAATAATTCGCGACAGAATGCTTAAATAGAGAATTTATTCTCTTTCATTATTCTGTTTCACTGCAATGTATACAAGATACGGAGACGTTGGGAACCTTGAATACAGAAAAAAAATTCAGATTAAAGTTCAATATTTTGCAACGCATTACATCAAGTCTGAAGAGAATATTTTATCTAATATAGAAGAACTTCAAAGGAAAGCAGACGTTAACTCTGTTACACGGAGAAAATCCTGTATGTAGCAACCCGTGCCTGATATGAACTATAAAAATTTGGAGCGAACCCCACGGCTGGGGGCCCCGGTCGTTGAGAGCGGGACTACCGCGCGCGTTCGAAAGTTTCGCAAGCCTAGATCGGCACGCATATAAACTTGGAATTTTGGATTTAGTGGAGTTCATGATATCCACTGTAACAGTTGGATTATCCACTTTAACAGATTTATTATCAGTGTAACAGATTTAAAGTCTAGTACAAAGGAATGGGAAGGGACACTTGAAGATACCTGCATTTCTGTTGTAGTTAGAATCAGTAACCAAGTAAGGAATGACGTGCTGAAGAATCTCATCTTATAACCCCTGGCTGAAATAAGACAGCAACTAATACTCCTTTATATGTGTAATCGGAATGTATGTACTTCAAGTTAAAGTTCAGCACTGCAGAACCCACAATATAATATATAATGTTATTCGCACCAGAAGCGTTAGCGTTTGAGTTCGAATGAATGGTAGTCATTTGTAGCGACAAAGCCTTTATAAAATGTATAAAATCATATGGGACTTATTTAGAAAGCCTGCTCTTTTGCAGCTTGGAACCAAAAGGTAACATAACGTATAGGAGTACGTGATAACGCAAGGTAACTTGATGTGCCCACACTTGCTACTTTATGGATTCCAAACCGGCGTGGTTTGGTTTTTGGCTTGGCTTGGCGTGGATTGGACTAGTAACTGGTTTGGTTTATCTTGGTGATTGGCTTGGCTTGGTTTGGTTTGGCTTATGGTTTGAATTGGCGTGGATTGGATTGGTTTCAATTGTCGTGGATTGAATTGGTTTGGCTTGGCGTGGATTGGATTGGTTTGGTTTGGCTTGGTGTGGATTGGATTGGTTTAGCTTGGTGTGAATTAGATTGGTTTGGTTTGGCTATGATGGGTTTTGAGTCTACTTATGTGAATTCTCGGCTTCCGACCCTTTACTTCTCGGGTCGGTATTTTCGAACAATAACCCCAACAGGAGATTCTATATTAACAACAAGGTATTTATTGCAGTTGTTTGGTAGCGCGCGCTTCTTAGGGTAGGCCCGCAGGATCGCACCAGTAAGCTTGCCAGAAATGTCAACAAATCGTCCCATGACACAGATCCAGTCCCATACGGTAAAAATCGGCTATTGGGCCTACCCTAAGAAGCGCGCGCCACCAAACAAACATCGTCAAGGTACCCTGGTCATCCTCATACAAAATCGCTAACGGCACTGGAATCCGAATGCGCGATTGGGCTGTGGACAGAATTACATGTACCTATGTATTTATTTTGGCTTGTTTAATCATTTATCCCTGTTTGTATGATATTACACTTTGCTGGTGCGTGTACATCCTGAAATTCCGATTTTTATTTTTCGGGAATTCCGTGAATTGGCGAGATTTCAATTCAAGTCTTTGATCCCTAACAGGTTTTAGGATTTTTATTTGAACGTATGAGCTCATCATCATTTGCATTACAACTTTCTTATCGTTTATGTTTATGTTTAACTGATTGGAATTGGATTGGGTTCTTGTCAAGACTAGCTCTAAAATGTCCCTTTCATTCTACTGTTCACGGTGTTGTGTAAGAAAGCTGAAACAGCCACACCTTGTACACTGTACAGCATATAATACTCGGTCCGGTCCACTAAAAACCCGAAAGCATCTCGAATGAAGAAGATAGGGAGATGGATAGAATGCCATGTTTGTTGATGTAATTCTCTTGTTGCGGTTTCAGTTAACCTTGAATAAATTAATATTATTTTTCTTTCACGCCAATTCACGGGTGAAATAATGTAATCTTCCTGTCGGCGATTCATTTCTTGTGCAGGAATTCCTTTGCATGTTCATAACACGGCGTTCAGCTCCTGGTAGGCAGACGTGGCAACAAATACGGAGGTAATGCCCCAACCAGGCGATCAATGCACAACACGATAAATATGACCTTAATAAATGTTTTTCTTTTCGCGTTTCGCCACTCTAACCGTATTTTTTCATGTTGGCATTTCAATTACTCATTCAACTTTGTATCGAGTAAACACGCAAAGGACTGGTACGTCATGATGATGGTACAATTAGATGCCAGAGTGCACGACGTTAATTAAGGGGAATGAGATTAGCGATATAATGTTGCTGTTCAGGTTTCATTTAGCCTGATTATTTGCATTCCTAAATCCGCTCCTGGTTCTGATTAAATCAAAAGTGCATTGAGGAAGTAGTATCCTACAAAGTCCATTCGGTTATCACGGGGTGCCTTATTTGCAAAATTCAGAAATGTTACATGCACGGAGGCGTTGGGCGCACCTATACAATAGTCAAAAATATAATTCCTGTCCCCTCCACTAATACAAGGCCTGGGATCTTGAATCAAGAAGTTGCCGACAACTATTATGTAGATTTAAATTTTGACCAAAGTAAAGGTAAAGATTCAACATGGACATTCCACTCTGCTTGGACACACACGGAGTCCACACCAGGCGTATATAATTCAATTTATTTACGTATTACCAGAAACCGTGAAGTCCGTCTCAGATTTTGCACTCAAGTTCTGCTATTTTGCATCCTTATTACCTAATGTGTCAAACCATACGCCACAGCATGCTTTTCTTCTGGTGAAATATGACTGTTGTGGTAGGGTGGAGGGCTTGAACCCAGTCCGGGTTATGAACACCCTGAATGGGTCAATGACAAAGGATACTACTATTCCTTGGGTTTCCATGAAGAGTTTACTAATAATTGAACCCCAGCTCTGAAGGACGAGTCGTTTTCTGGTTTTCAAATGCATAGCTCCTTTTCTGCGTCGCCACACCTGTAGACACAAAATCTTGCAAGCGGCGCTGAAACTGTTGTGGTACAAGCGTAGCTATATGCATGTACTACGTAGTGGACAATTCAGAAACGGTAGACAAATGATAAATATTGGACTGAAATTAATGCTGAAATTGTGGTGAAATGAAGGGGGTTGAGGATTTATTGTCTGTCCATCATCAAGACAAACTTGGGTAGTAGTAAACAATATTTTGTCGAAAATCCTTCTTTTGTACAATTCATGTTTTCTTCTGATACAATCAGTCTGTCAAAGTCAATGCATAGGATTCCATTAATTCAGCCTTCCGTAAACCCCAGCAAGAAAGTCAATCAAGTGTAAGATAAAGGTGTAACACAAAACACAACTCGGTTTCCACTGTTGAGCCAGTCTGTCGTTCAATCAAAGAGAAATGTGAAACACTTAAACATAACATTGTAGGCCTATTGGCTGCAGGGTGACTATGAATCCAGAATCCATAAAGATCAACCTCATCTGTCAGACGAGGAGTCGTATTCTTGAAATCAAACAATGTTTTCTACTTAAGAAAAACAAGGAGTGGATAAACGATATGAAAAATCGGACACTGGGCTTTATTCAATTCTTCAAGTTTCAACCCTGCCAGCAGTCAGACAATGCGGAATGACGCTGTAGTGTAGTAGAGCTTAATTGGTTTGAAAAGGAGTCTGGGTGGAATGTGTATGATCTGTCAGGCGATGTTTTGATGCGTGCCGTCTCGGGTATCCGGTGACTCGTAAGCCGGTAAGCCTTTAATAAAAGTGTACCCTCCATGCCCTTGTCAGTTGATTGAATTCCTTCCTCAGTCTGTATGCAAAGCTGAGTGGAGTTTCTTCATTCCAGCGATGATTTACTAGTGTCATTTAATAACATAATTAAATGAGAAAGTGGAATTCCCAGCAGCCCTGCCTTGGTAGAAGGTTTATTATGAGGGAAATATTATATGAGAACCTAATTGCTCCGAAGAAGCCGGCATTCTTTTTGGATTCTGAGTCCCCTCTCGGGTCACCCTCACACTCCCGCCTACCCATTCATATTATTAGTAGGTATGTATTTCTGGGGATTTCATTCTACATAGAAGCGAACACAAGGCTCAGCTAGTCGGAACGATGCCGGAGAAGGAAAGTCAAAGATAGGACACAATAAAGGTCCTTGTGGATGATAATAATATATAATAGAAGTTACAAGTTTAGTCCCACTACTGGCCGGATCGTATTCCAAACGATAGCTATCCTGGCATCACATTTTGACACGTTCTAGTTCCATCACCTCGAAGTGCCAGCCTTGGTATTTTCTCTTTAAGGAAAGCATGACCTAAAATTTGATCTCTGTTATATACTTCAATAACGCACTTGGTACGTTTTCCACAGAATGATACAGCTACAGCATATATTAACAAAGTGCTCAAGTTTTTGAACACTGTGAGTTTATGATTATTGCATGAGCGAAACACGTAAGGTAAAAAGAACAATGATTCTTACTCATTTAGTGGTTTGTATCCTGCATAGCTGAGCGTTATTAAAATGTCAATAATTTTATGTCATTTCATAAAGTGCGTGGTTGGAGTGGCCATCTGGTAAGCTGGAGCAGGTCAGCGGGAGGTCATATGTCTTAAGTATGATTTGACTAAGGAGTATAAGGAAAAACTTGAAGCTGTAAACGTTGAGATGGTTGTGAGTTTTTGAGATATTCGTCTCAAAGTTATGTAGTGTCCGTTCTCCATGGGCTCGAGTTTGTGTACAAGGCTGGTGGTCAATTTCCTCTGATGCCCATCACAGAAGACTCTGGGGCGGATGGGTTTCCTCCTTTCATTTCCCTCCCATGTTTTCCCGAAAACATTATTATATTGCTTACTCACTCGCACTATCCACGCGGCTCTATTTTGATCAAGGTGAAAGCATAAAAGGATGTCCCTAGGGCCCCACTTGCCCCAAAGTCTAGCGGTCACTAAAATCCCACGGTATTATTGGTCGTATATTCCGGAATTTACGACAATTGTCAATATGTCGATTTCACCCCAAGCCTGGCTGAGCCAATTCCGGAAAAAAACGAAACTATGTCCATTCTTCACACTGGATCGGGAGCTGGAGCGACAAGGGAATCGTATTTCAAGAATCGTCTGCGCGAGGCTGGACAATCAATTATGAAAACAAACCCAACCAATACATATCGAATGCCAAGCAGATAGGTACTGTAATATTTATATAGATTCTGTAATTTACAAATTTCCTGTACCTACGGGCTACCACGGCGAAGGTGAAATTTGTGAACGAGTATTTCCTGGAGAATTCATTCAAAGTGCAAGAAAGCAATGCCGGCTGTTGGAGTGATTAGATTTGCACTGGTCACTAGGTTGGACATCAAGGAACACACCCCCTTCTGTGTGGTTCATGGAAATGACGAAGTGATGACCGTCTGTTTCCATAAGGATGTAAATTACTTTTCCAGAAAAGTGCTCGTTCCACTCCAGGGATATGGGCAAAGTTTGGCCATAAAATATCGACAAAAGATTAGAGCTCCCATTCGATCTGGTCAATCTGACTCAACATGTGGAGAGCTTTGGACATTATTTTGGTCACATCTCGGTTTTGCATTTAAGTTCGGTCCATCTACTACGCTGTTCGAGGTGGACCAGGGAGCTCACTGCCCAGATCATGGTCCTAATGGAAATTCAATGCTGGAGCTGAGCGTGGGTCTCATCAATTAGTCAGGGGATCGAGGAAATCCCCCAAAAAACTTTTAGCTCGGACCTCATACGCAATGATCGACGTAAGGCTGGCTTTCTAGCAACGCTAAAAAATTGGACCCCACACGAGGAATTATGATTCATCCTTCAGAATTGAGATATGATGTTTTTTAACAATAAGCCAGGCATCAAAGGTCCGGGAACACCGCAAGAAAAATCAGTCAGTATAACAAAACTGTAGTGTAACAGCGCGGTTATGTGGCTTCACATCTCGAGAAGCTTATTTATTTCTAAACGTTAAATAATGCCGCATGCTCTACGACATTGTTTCTTTTAGCCCAAAACCTGTTTCAGATTCTCTACGACAAGATCATTGAGTAATCGTAATCGTTCATCGCGCCAGTAATGGTTTTAGGTGTCCAGATCGTAGTAGTAGTGTGGTCGCTTCAATTGTTCCATCCGGTAATACATCGGCCTAGGTACCCACAGTTAGAATTCTTCGTTAATGGGCTTTGACACTTAACACTATCAGGAATTCTGATCGACATATCTGCTGGCGTGGAACTGTTTCTACCTAAGTGTAAAGTGCATTTATTGTTGGAATTATTTGGTAAAACTACAAAGTGTCTGTGAAATGATGTGAGATGTGATTCAGATTTGACGTGCGTATTCCGTGAGTGGCAGTGTGCTGACTTTCACTCTTAACCACGGCCTTTGAAGCGAGCGGATAACTGACTACATTAGGAAGGAAGTGGGAAAAGGGGTTTATGCCCCTTCAATCCGCATTTCACTCCTGTTTTGACTTTATTTCTAGCCCGTCTGATCTGCTGCCCTGATCCCAGCTGAATTCATAGATACAAAATTATAGGTTATAAAATGACTTTTCTGAAAGGAATAAAATATATGGTGTGAATTGTCAAGGGATTGAGGTTCGGAGGAAATTGCTTTGAAAAAAAAATCCTGCACAAGGGTAAAAGATGTAAGAGGAAAGGAGAAGGCGGAGAGAATCCTATTTTAAAATTAAAGCATTCGTCAAAAGTGATTCGGTTTATACATATGTATGTACATACTACATACATACTGTAACTTCTTTTGGGGTTAAACCAAACGTATGTATCTATGGCAAGAGATCCAAGTAGTAGGTATTTCTCTTTTTCTGTGGTTTTCTCTGATGATACATTTCTCCCATGGGCCTTCCAACCCTCCTCGTCTTCTCCATATGCCGCTTTTTCATATTTTGGGAAAAAGAGACAAGTACTTCTTGTTTTATTATAAAAAAAGATGCAATTGTTAGAACCCAGCTTCCCGAGGACGACTCCCGGTCCATATTACTCTTTAAATAATGCTGGTGATAAAAATAATAAATTCATTCGTAGGGTTATTACACTATCTCTCTCCACAGAATCCCTGGTGTCACTCCTGCTTTAAACTGACGTTAGGTTAGATTAAGCATTTGCCCTCTTCCCTTCATCTCCAGCAGAACTCCAACTTCCGTTCCAAAACAAGGAGTTCCCGTTAGGATAATGCGTTTGGGATATGACTTTGCCAAGTGGGACAAGAAGTAATTTGGAATTGAAGATATTCTACACGGCTTGAGTCAATAATGTGAGAAGTAATTGAGAGAAATACAAGACGAAGTATTTTTTTTTGACTCTTAGTGAACCCTGCAGTCTTTTTTAATTGCTCTCAACTCCAAAAGCCCCCTTTCCTCCGGGCCCGGCCTTAATGGCAGAGCAATGGGTTTGAGCCCCAAAAAACTCCCAAGATCGTATCATACATAATTTCATTCTTTATCACATTAAAGGAAAAATACATACAAGGGGCTCTTAATTAAACGTCTTTCCTGATCGTTTACTCCCAATTCCATCTCCACTGCAGGGAATTAGGGAGAGAAGGGAGAAAAATTCATGAAGTGAGGAAAAAAACATTATTTTTCTAAACTCCCTTGCATTTTGTCAAGGAAAATTAGTTTTTTACAGACTGAGACTCTGCTGCTCATTTCACGTAGTATTGTTACGTAGGACGTAGTAGGTATATGCAGGCAGACTTCTCTGGGGGTTGGGCACGTCTGTTGCCAAAAACTCGAGTTTTCCAAGTGCACTAATAATACTCCCATTCCCATAAGCAATATATTACAGTAGTACTGGGGCACCTAGGCAGAAGTGGAAACCGAGGTGCCAGGCCTGAGCATTTGAGCATGGGAGGCAAATGAAGTGAAGGCAATAAAAAGGAAGGACGGGTGTAAAATTTTTGGGAGTAAAATAAAAGAACGCTCAGGCCTGGCTCGGAATAGGAATGAATTTATAAGTCGATCATTTGAATGCAGTCGATGACTTTTAATTAGAGATCACTTAAACTCTTTTTTCTGCACTCTCTTATCCGCCATGTCCCTACATCCGTGTACAAAGCACTTCCTAATTAAAAGCAACTGTCGGTAACTTTGAAACTCTCTCAAAAGTAAATCCAGTGAATGAGATATTTTGTCATTGGAGGAAGGTAGCGGTATTTATTTGCTCAATTTCTTTACGGTTCAGGGTATCCAATGATTTCCGTACAGTTCCGGCTTTTTTTCTCTTCGTGGAGTTAATTATGAGACAATGGAGCTCTTACTTGCATACTAATTTGACCCTTATCCAGTCGCCGACGTTGATCTGGCCCAGGCTCCGGGTAGGCTATGTAAAACTACTGCGAGCTTATTCCTTTGGATCAAAACCCCCCTTTTATTCATCAGTCCTCTCTTCTTCTTCTTTAGAGTTTTAAGATAATTAAAAATGAGAAAAACGTGTATTGCTGGAACAGGACCGAAAAAGAATGTGCCATGATTATTTATGTGTATTATATCACTTTTAATTAAATCAGCAATATATTCTCAAGGCTTGGGCTAATAAGTCACTTAGTTAATAGGAAGCAGTAAGTAATCCAAATTTCTTTTATAAGCTCACCAAGTGCTAATCTCGCACTCCGCCCATTTTTACTTTCAACACGCGACGGAGTATTTAAAAATGAGCCCAGCCTGTTACCTCTCTCAGTTCTCATAATAGACCAAAAATTCATTTCTAGAAGCGGATTAAATTCAGCTAAAAGAATGCTCACTTCCCCCCTTCGCTCATAATCATAAGTGTTCCTCTTGTTTCATTTCCATATTCATTTGCTAAGCGAAGAAGGCGAGGAACTAATTGCAAACAATTTATAATCTCGTGAAAGATTTATAGACGTCAAAAAAAGCGTTTCTTTTTATGAATCTCTTTTATTATTCACTATTTTCTTCCTCTTGAACTGGTTTAACAAGAACTGGATAATTGAGTTAATTGAGTGTTATTTCACTCTATGCTCCTTGCTCATGTACCTAGTGTTGGATATAAACGAACGTCTTTTAATTTATGGGCATGAATAACTCATAAGGAAGTTAATTTGTAATTTATATGATATTTCTATTGATTTCTTTCACTTCCTACGACTTATTTTTTCATTTATTTTAGTAAAGAGTTGCAGTTGTATCGAGTTTTGCTACTTTGAGTTTCCATTTTCGGAGTTCGCCGAGATCAAGTTTAGTTGTTGCTTGCTTGCAGCGATCTGCTCCGTAAACGCTAAACGCTTGGCTTGAACACAGAAGTACATAGTAATTTGAATAGAATTTGATGTTCTGTTTTTGGTATTTTGGAAGGAACTAAGCAGTCGAATCCACCCCAGAGAGCTGAGTTTGAGTTTGTATTATACAACAGAGTATTACGGAATAAATGGAAATTCAGTCATTTTCCAAATGCTGAGATAAAAGAGTGAATTTATGAACCTCTTGAATTCCGGGTTTTCGAGTAACGTGCAGATATAACTGAGCGATAAGGGAGGTCCAATCTTCCTGCATTGTTCATAAAATTGTGCTAACGAGGAAGAACTCAAATAAATAATAAACATAAATAAGTCAGAAGATCCAAGTGAGCAGATGAGGGAATTGCTATGAAAGGCATTAAATACGTAGCCCGACTACTCAGGAAGCCAATCAAGGAGAGAATGTTATATAATCTTCGGTAGTGCTAGCCGAACTTCTAACCAGTTTCCTTACATCAAATAAATCCTTTACGTCCCGTGAGAGATATTTAATTTAAAAAAGAGTCACCGTATTTCTCCTCCTTCCAACCCGCCGTAACAGCACAGCACCGAGACTCAATTTTCTCGTGAGCAAGTTGTCATGCAGTCTTTTATTTCATTTTTTATTGAGGAGTCACTCAACATCATGGCTGGACGTAGAGAAGCATTTCTCAAAAATTATATCCCATTGTTAGAGTCCGGGATGCATCGCTCGACGAGTTTGAGGGAAATGTTTGTCATATTTTCTATATTTTTGTCACCCGCTCCATGATGTCCTTTCCAGCCGTCCGAGGTCACGCAGGGTATACATGCGTACAGCTCTAATGCTTTCTTAGGACTCGTAATGGGGAAGAGGAACATGTGTTTTAGTCCAGTCCTCCAGCTCTAAATGTATTTCATAGCAATTTCTCTTCACAACAACAGCAAGGCAATAAAAATCTCGGCTGGTGTCGAGCTCTTCATTTGCATATGTCTGGATCTGACAAGACGAGTCACAGATTGGATTTTGATTATTTCACATGCAATGTGGGACTCGGCAATTTGTGCACCATACAAAGTTACTCACACTCAGTCCCTATACACATGGTTCTTGGCTCTGTGATGGGCACCTATCCATTACGCTTGACACAAGAATTTATTAATCAATTATAGAATAAGTTTTCCGATTTGTCAAGAAGTTTGTGAATTGCCGAAAGGTATTTTACCCTTCATTAGTTCACAATGTGATCTCAGCCAAGCTGTGGAACGAGCCAGCACGGCAAATTAATTTATCATGAAAGTATAATAAATTTCCTATAATCAATGCTCCTCCTTTGTGTTTTGAGCTAAAGCCTTTACATTGGGTATTGAAAATTGAACAGTGGGTATACCGAGCTCACGATTTCTGAATGGGAACAGGATCATACAGATCGAACCAGATAATAGGATTCTCATAATAGGGATTTCATTACGCGAATGCTTTGCTTGCTCACGAGATACAATCACCCCATTTGCCCCTTCTAAAAGGCGTAATCACCGTCACTCGTACTTCAACCCGGCGTGACTTGAAACAAATCACTACTGTCTGTGGGCTAGGTCATGAGAATGCGTTGGGTTGGATGTTGAATTGAATCTATATAAATATATCTTGCCACCGGTACCGGTCTACCTACTTCTACTACTTCAATGTATTACTAAACGTTGACACATTATTAGTTTAATGTACCCCATTCATTTGTTTGTCCTTTTGTTTCAGCCAAACCTTTGATCAGACCGGACGATTTCCACCCGCGACTCAAGCCATGCCGTAAGTTTTCTCACCTCAGTTCGTTTTGCTTTGATATAACCTTGTTGGTTGGCATATTCATCATTTTGGCTCAAGTTCCGTTCTTCCTTTCTTTATTGTGGAGCTTCTAAGACGATGGAAAGAGGCGAAGTGGGTTTGGACGTGTTATTCAAAGAGGGGTGTCATATTTATGGTCTCGAAATGATGGATGGTGAGAAGAGGTTGTTAAGTACCCGCAGAATAATTAAGATGCTTTTGTCAGCCTTGTACTCCAACATTTTAACGTGAGTGTCAAGGCAGGGGATGGGGATGACAAAAGGTGAATAAGGAACCAGTGCATAAATCAGCATGTGAGCTCAAGTTGGGACCAACTTAAAAACTGGAAAGGAGTCCAAAGAAGAAGCACCACAGCTTGAGTCTCCATATGCCATCCCGACTTCTACATTGTCCACCTCCAAATAATATGGAATGTCTACGGGCAGAAAAATTGCCGTTCAAACAGGATCATGGGGTGATCCGGATTTCAATGAATCCGTTTGAGAAAAGTCATATTTTTTACGTGCGCAAATTTTTTTTTCTGCTGAATTTGAATATTCTCCATTGAGTTCCACCATCACACTACTCTACCTACTGTTGTGCCGTGTCTATCAATCAGACTGTCTACTTTATTACAAATACATGGTTTCCTTGTCAAGTGAAGGGGTTTTGGGAAGGATATTGAGATTCCCCAAAGAATAGAATATTCGGTCGTCGGCAGGATGAGGAGGCAGAGAGCTGTGAGTATAAATCAAAGTCGGGTCCGCAAATATGACAGGAGAAATAAATAAAGAGATAGCCTACATCATACTACCCCCGACACACAGGCCCCGGCCTTCCTTGGAGTCTAATAAAAATGGGAAATGCCAAAATACCCTTACCCTCCTTCAGAATGACATATTAAAAGCGAAGTAGGGGCTGTTATGCTGGAGGGAGCCAGGGGCTTTGTCCCATGTCATCTCAAGGCAAATTGAGATCCAATATATGAAACCAGATGGTCAATGGACCCATTCCAAACCTCCAAATTGCAACCTTACTCCACTGCTAATTTAGGCCCATACAGGGTAAGAAAATAAGCAATTTTTACAAGTCACTGGACTGGATATTCAATTTAGGTCTAAGCTTATCAACGCAATTCCTGTCATCCTGAATAGACACACGAAAATGTTTACTTTCCATTTATTTGCTGACTTTTCTGCCTGCACAATCTTCATCAAAAATCTTTAAATAAAAAGTTGACGGGGCGCGTTTGAGAAGATGCGTCGGTCCTTAATACTGACCATGAGCATTGTTTAATGTAATATTTTTATTATGTCCATGAGACAGAGGAAATAACTCTATAGTAACAGATTTCGGCTCCCCTCTCCAACTCACCCTCGCCTTGTCCAACCCTGACATTTATTTTCCATATTCAGAACCAAATTGGTTTCCATGTTGGGTCATTTGTATTGTCCGTCAAAAGATGCTATCAAGCAGACGCTTCAAATAAGCTCCAGCGTCTCCCTTCCAGACCAATCGTCATAAATATTTCTATCATTGGGGACAGACGGGGCTGGAACCGGGAGAGACCCCGAGTTCATCATGGGAGTAATGAGTTCATTTTTCTACATAAAAAGTGAAAACAGATCCACTTCTCCAAACAGACGCATTGGAGTTGAGCGACCGCTTTCATATACACTAGTTTGATGGGTGAAGGGGCGGGGGTGAGTCTCGGCCGAAACGGGACAATTGTGACACGCTTTTTAATGGATTGACTAAAAATCTGAAGTTAGATGCAGCTTGTAAGTCTAAATTTGCAGGTACTTCTACGTTTATTTCAGTTTGCAGTTTAGGTTAGGTTAGAGTAAGGCAAACTGATCAATTTTATGCACACGTAAATAGTTGTGAACTCCGAATTGTCGAAGAAACGTTGTAGCCAGAGCAGTAAATAGAGAGTAGTAATAGTGGAAGGACATCTCGAGCTCTAAAAAACTTTTCGGGGTGGAGTAAATGAAAGGAGGACAATGGAAGTGTGAGTCAAGTTGAAGGAAAACTGTTGATTAGATTGACATGTAAAAGGTCTTCTTCCTTTTGTTACCTCGTAAAGGGAATTCCTGCCCTGTCCCAAACCTCTTTCACCTTCACCCATTCCGCTGTACTGTACTGCGGCGAGGGAAGCCGGTGTTTATTTTAATCTCATTAAAATCCGCTCATGAGTCCAAGCCCCTGCATTCAAGTCAATACCTACTGTTAGTACTCCTCATATGCAAATTCGAAAGCGGAAGAAGATCTTCTCGAAGAGGTCATAATGAGAAAAAGAGAATCTCCAAATATTCCCAAAGGCCTAGGTCTTTAAATAAAAGTATCCTTAAAATAGTTTATGGATTCTATTTACGACGTTCCTTCACTCTGTATATTTACTGACTACTTCAAGGGAAGACTACAGGAAATAGTCGATAAGATTTCATTTCTTACAGTAGAAGGTACGTCGTGTGGAGTGGCGGGTGGGTAAGAAAGCCGTGTTGAAAGAGACACGGTTTAATTCCCCGCATCCAGATCCAACCTATTGTTAAACCAACTCCAATGTGTACCGAAGAGCCTAATGGGCTTACTCAAGTGTCTGAAGGAAGAAGGGTTAAAATGAAGGGATATATGGTATAAATACTTGTTTGGGAAGTTTTAAATAAATGAACACAAGAACGAAGTGAGTGAAATCACCCTGTCCTGTATCAATTTAAACTACCTAACCAAACAGCTCCTGGCCAAATTAATACTGAGTTTTGTATAAGGAAAAAGCCAAGAATTTATACAACGTTAATGGGGGCATGAATTTGCTAATTTCCTAGCCGTGGAATTCGTGAAATCTTGCAATCCATTTTATTCCGCGCAAAATGCTGACGTTTGTGCAGCTTCAATTCAGTATGCAATCCAATGAAATATTTGGACGATTGCTCCCCAAACGATTATGTCGTCTTGCGTTTTGGTTATTGTGGTGTGACGATTGTCCACTGGATATCCAAGGCCGTCTTTGAATTTAGGTATTTACACTTGGGACGATGTAAATAACGCTTTCATATTGGAAAACTGGGATCCCTATTACGGGCAGATATAATAGACTCCCCTGTGGCAAAAAAAGAAGGTTTATAAAAATCAGCGTGTAGAATTTGCCTTTTATTTTGTATCCTGGCAAAGCATTGGAATAGAAGCATATGAAAAAAGCGAACCATCATCACGTCACTCCCCCTTGATTCCCTGCCTGGCTTTTTGAGAGTGGAGTTCAGTAATCCTTCTGAAATCGTTTTCCTCTCTCCATTTTATAAAACCTCTCATCAGTCTCTATTATTTCTTGATCGCTCCCAAATTGCATTGCCTCGGAAGAAAATATAAAATTACCTCAACCAAAATACCTAAATGTGGACCCATAAAACCCTCCTCCTCACAGCCCACAAGACAAAGGAAGGGCAAGCATTTAGCTACATATATACCTACAATCTTCGTTCCATAACACTTCCTTCCTATGTGTATACCTTCACCGAAACCGTAACTTTTTATAACATGGCACAAGAGGTAGCTACATAGGTAACACTGTATTTTTAAATTGCATCTCATCCCACATCTCATCCACAAACTATCCGCAATTATGCTCCCGAACCTAGAAACCCATGGTAAATTCTCAACGCCAAAGTACAGATTGAAAACCATTCAACCTTTGTAAAAGGTACATGTATTTCCAATTAATGCTAAAATTTTTATAATACGAATCAGGAATATATGTACAATTGTTTGGAAGCCGTAGTTTTTGTACGACTAGAACATATTTTTGGTTTTTCCCGTACTATCGCGTTCTTTCTTCAAGTTGACATTTTTATTTGGCTGGAGGGAAGAGAATACATTAGTCAAAATAACCGTGGCGAATCACTGGGATTTTTTTGGCTTTCAAAATCTGCTCCAGGAACAACGTAGGAACCCTTATACTGATTGCATTACCCATTTCCGAGCATTCACAAGTCGGAGTCATTCACAATTCACAATGGTTGAGTGAGGGAGAAGGAGGGGTTCAAGTAGGATTTTCCAGTTGGTTAAATTGCACCAAGGGAATTTTATTTTAAATTGCATTTTATGACAGGGCCCTACTACTAGAATCAACATTAGTTTCTCTGATGATGAGTATCACGTTGGAATTAGGGTAGCAATTTCATGTTGTAATATGCTCTAATCTTTTCTAACTCATTTTTTTCCTAATCACATTTCGACAGAATCCAAAAAACGGGGTACAAGGTATACCTTGGAGCGATGGAAACTAAATTGTAGATTGTAGACTGAGTAATATTATTACGTTTATTTGGAAATGGATTAGGATCTCGACTTGACAGGAGGCTTTTGTTTCGCCCTGCTCCCTCAAGGGTGTCCGAGGGCAATAAACGTAATTCTTTCGAGTTTCACCAGTGTGTCATTTTATAGAAGCACATATCCCGAGCCTTTATCATCGAATTCCCTTCACTTTCAGTGTCCTAATCATAGTATTACTCTAATTAGGGCTCACACTACTTTATGTTTCCCCGTCTTTATTACTAACATTCTCGTCTTCACTTATTCGTCCAGGATGTCTGACGGGTGATAAGCTCAGGGATAAACAAATACAATTCTTTCCACTACTGTCTACTCTATTATCTGTTGTCAGCCGTAATGGGCCGTAATATAGGCGTCTTTTGGAAATTTAATTATAAAAACCGACTGTACCCACTGCAGGTTCCTGTGTTATAGCCTTTGCATTACGTAATTTGTACCTAAATTATGTGTTTTTGCATCCTGGATGAATTTTACTTGTAGTGGCCTCCAAATTTAAATTTTAAACTAGCCTTTGAGTGTGAATCTAAGTGGTTATTTGATCACTTTGGTGAAATTAATTACCCAAAACAGTGAAATAGACAAATTGTTTTTCCTTGCAGAATTCAGGATTAAAATTGGATGTATGAATGAAATGTGGGTTTGAGATAATTAATTACATGTTTAATGATTACAAACACGGAGGAAGACTCATTGAACCATCAACATTTTCCAACAAGGGTGTATGATTTCTCGGTCTAATGGGTGCAATATTTGCATTTGTAAATCACGGGAGGTGTCTAAGAATCACATACACGTAAGCACACTGTAGAAGAAGTGGCAGTGGTGGAGATGAGAATTCGTGTGTTAATTAATTTCCCATTTCTCATGCATATGAAATGACTGTGGAGTTGTTAGGCTGGGTGCTGCGAGGTGAATTAGTAATTACAAATATGTAATGAAATTACCCGTAACCCGTTAGTACATGCGATGATAATTCCAAAGTCGGTGGAGATGGGCAAAAATGTTTTTAGAAGCAGCAGGTGCCCGGTGAAATGAGGCAGGGAGGGTTTACTTACTACCGTAGTCATCCGAATTTGATTTTTGTTTTTCGAGGTAAGACTGACTTGGGATGTAATTCTTCATAAGGAGTGTTACATATGCAAATGTGTCTGTGGAAGGAATAAGTACGTGGCGAATATGAGGAGATAAGGACGGGGTTGAAAATGATGAAATAGGACAGGGTTGAAGTTGACTGGGAAGAAAAAGTGGCTGTGCAGGGCTTGGAGGTGAACATGGGTGTCACGGTAGGGTGCAATCTCTCCGGAGAGGGTCGGGAGTCTCCAGCCAAGCACCAAGAGGAACCTCGTCATAAATTATGTCATTTTTCCATACACAATATTTCCTCTACTACACGGTTTTCCGGTTCTTGAGCCAGGAAAACACACAGAGTGTGAGTGGACCTTGTGAACAGACAACAAGTAGGCTGGCTGGTGCAATACAGGCACATTAATAATTCCCTGATTATTCATTTATTCTCATCCCTATTAATTTTTCGTTCAGGGGAAATAAGGTAGGCTGAAAGGAAGTTACTTGTTCACTCTATACTTGTTTTCGGTTGTAAGTTTTACAAGTACAAAGTAGCTTTCCAGCTTAATGCTGACTCCTGACTTCTTGGGCAGAAGAGGCCGGCTGCCGCAGTCCTTTAAAGTACTTCCAACCATGTAGTGCCCTCGGGGGAAAAACAAGAACTTTTGGTTGGAACGAGTGAACTTTGAGGTCAGAATACTCACACGGACGTAATTTTCAATGAAAGTCTCATGCTGATCCTCACTTATTCTGTTTATATTGTAATATGGCAGCTCTATAGGGATCATCCACGTCCTCCGCTTCGAGAATCTCATCTACATACCATTCATGTACAATAAACACTTCGGTTGTATTAATAATCATATATCAGGCCATAAGCACTTCATAAAGGTGTGCTTATGTCTTGTTGTACTACATACTAGGACCAGCAGCCTTTTATAAAAATACCGAACGCATCCCATAGACCCAAACAGTGACTCTTTTCCAAACTTTAAAATAACGCCATGTAAAAACGAATGTTTTGGATTATAATTCACAGTAAAAGACGTGTTTGGCTGTATATAACAGTGCGTCTTGAAAGTGGAATTAGAAACTATTCAACCATTCATTTATTACATAATTTTCACCACAGTTGCACTTGATGGCACAACCTCAACTTTTACGGGCCATGGAGATAATTTGTACAGTTACACGGGAGGATGCCTTGGATAGGAAAGAATTAATCGAAATGAGGAGGATCCGGCAGTAAATGGTCCTCAGGATAACAGACAAATAAAGAAGTAGTATCTTGGTAATTAGGAAACTGGAAGTTAAAAGAGTCAGGAAGGTGTCATTTAGTGCCCTTTTCTTCAAGACAAACTCCAGAAAGAGCATGGAAGAAAGGAGGGTGGATATAAAAAGCTGTGGATGGTTTGGCGATTTTATGGGTCGTGGGATTATATTGCTCTGGTAGGAGTGGAACGGAGCGAGAAACTCCATTTGAGTCGATAATGACCGTAGTTTCAGAGGTTGAGGAGTGTAATTAAACCGTAAATGTTGAAAAGAAAATGACTTTTGAAGTAAGACGTCTTCTTCTCCGCCACAGCAGCAAATGAGATCTCAAGTCCATCCAGAGTCCAAATATACTCGCTTTCACTTTGAAGTTCCACCGAAGGGTCTTCAAGACTCGTAACTCACCGGAACCAGGGTCCATGCCGAGACACCGCTCTCCGTCTTCGGTTGCACAAAGGAAGCTTGATCTGAATTTATAGTTGTCTTCCCTCCTAGTTTCAGAATAATTGAAAAGACTTGTTGCCTGTCTCAGATTACTTTTGAGGTCAAAGTGGCGTGTGTACCGGGAAGGAAGTGGATAAGCTTATCAGACTACTGTAGAGTGGAGTGATGAATAAGATTTGATTTTTTGATTTGGGATGGGTTAAAATGTGCCCAAATATAGAGCCGCCGTCCAGGGCCTGGCCTGACTTTGACAAAGAGCGTGTAGGGGTATTTTCATATGTTTCATCTCATTAGACTAATGTTTTATCCGGAGCATCTCCTCAATGTCTTGAACTCAATTTGGCCTTATTTGTGGGGTTGAGCCGACAAGGGATGACGGACAGGCGATTCTTATCTCCTCCACGTTGAGACATATTGCTCTGCTCTTCTGGAGTAATATCTTGTTCACCCCAGGCCAGAGCTACTACGCATTGTACTGTACTAGGAGGAAGCGTGTGTGTGTGTGTGTAGGCGGAGAGTAGTGAATGAAGTATTGCATTTATAAGAGCGGATTATTTGGGATGTCAAACACCCTTTCTGCCTTTCTCCTCCTGGCATCCCGCACGAAAAGTCCCTTTTCTCTCCACAAATGCTATGGGACTGGGACGACGGACAATATGTCTCTGTCTATAAATCATTTGGAATGACTAAGTGCGGGCTAAAGCTATAGAGTAAGTAATGGACCTTCCCTCTCCCTGCCGACTTCCCTGTCCTGTCCTCCGGAGCTATTCCTCTCTGCCCTCATATATATGGAAATTTCTCACTGAGAAGATCTTGTGTCATTTAAAGATATGAATGAAATATTCGGATTGTCAGATTCCTCTTCCGTAATACACTTTTCTCTTCCATTTCTCCAAAAAGACTCGACCATTTGTTGCCCTCGTCGTCCTTCTCCGTTCAGGAGCTTATGGGCCAACTGCACCAGTTCAGCCTCCGTGTACTAATATACCTATACTACTGTCTTGTGATTCCGATATACATAGGATGGCCAACAGTTGAACCGTCCCCGTCCCCCAAATATTTATGAGCTACCCTCTATTATGTTATATTAGAGTCCATACAAACGGGATATAATGATGATGAATCCCTTCACTCACAATTCTCTCCTAAGCTTCCATGTGTATATTTCTTCACTTTCCCTTGTTACCGTCCAATCCAATTTTTTTGGGGGAAATATTAGGATTATGAACCGTTTGTGTTACTATCTGTACCCTGGGATTGTGTTTTTTTGTATTTCCAGTTGAATCACCATGATATATTATTCACACGATTAGAGCGGCTACTACGAATATATGGTTAAAAATTACAAATGCGACAGATGTAGCCCTAATTTCATGTTTGAGTACCTTAACCATTGATAAGAATATCAAAAATTTGGGTCTAAAAAATCATGTAATCAATATCTTTGTATACGCCCGGATTTGGAGCAGATTCGGGAAAGTTTCCTTTGAGCAGATTATTCTATTATGTAAATCAGATTTGAGTGCATGGGCGGAAGTGAGGAAGAGTGAAAGTATAACCAAAGGAGGATATCCAGTTAGTCTGAGGTTGATGAAAAAGAGATGAGATGGGATCTGATTTGGGTTGATAGGAAGGAGATAAGGGAAGAAGGCTGAGATCCGACATCTCCAACTTTGTTGTTTTTGAATTTGTAGCAGTTCTTCTTCATCATACTACTACTATCCCCAAAGGTTATTTGATTACACGCCACTTCTTTGCATATCTATTCCATAATTTGCATAGTAACGAGGTGACGAGCTCAGAAGTCTCATGATGAATATTCTTTTACCCCAACGCTTCCCAACACTTTTTCCGTGTGTGGTACAAGTTAGGGGAGTTAGCTCATGGTTCTCCAGTGCATAGTAGTGTGAGACAGGGGATTTTTGGGCTCTTTCTCTGCAGATTAGTCTCGTCAGAGACAAACATATGCAAATTCCCGATTTCCTTCTGAATGTCTTGGCTGGGCTGCTGAGGTGAAGTGGAAGGGTGAGGGTTGAGGCTTCTCACCCTCAATGAGAGCAGATGAAATGAGACTAGACAGTGAAAGGGAGGCTTGTGAGGAACATGCATACATAACCCTTTGATTAGAACAAGGAAGCTGAATGAGCTGGTGCTCTGTTGGGAAGCTCAGGCGGGATGTCATCCTGGAACGAGTGGGGTGATTTGTTGGTTAAATTATAAATCAACGAGGCAGCTCAATATGAGAAGATGAAACTGGAGTTTTCTCCTCAGGGGTGGCTGCCTGTGCGGAATAAATATAGAAAAAAAATATTCGAAAGATTAATGAGCCTTGGCCCACCCCTAAAAATCCATCTCACTCCAAACTTCCCAACCTCTTCCTCCCCCAGTTATATTTAGTTAGAGGCAGGTATCTGAGCTAATCTCCACGTTTAGATTACCTTCTCACCATTACGCCGGCTTTGTTTTACTCACTCATTGTCTCTTTCCAGTCCAGTAGACCAACCTTTTTTTTCCAGGACGGCGACACAAAGGAGAACCTACAACCTACCCCTTTGATTCTCCAAACCACACACATGGTTGGGGTGGGACGCTGTCCACTTCAAATGAGTTGTACTTTTTCTAATTCAGCTTCGGATTATTATTAGGCTACCCCCAAAATTAGAGTATCCTCTGGTTCTGGCTTCCAGTGGCTACTGCTGTGGTGCGGTAATGAAGACAGTGTATTATGTATTATTACCACAAACCACAATAATAATGCGCTATTTCTGTACCTATCACTACTTGTTGCATGAATCCGGGACATGTATTCATGCCGTGCATCCCTCGAGAAGGAAATGGAAAGTCTATCCGTGTAAATGTGGGAAAGCGGGGTTTAGTTGTGCTCTGGCATCTAGCGCCGCGTCTAGGAAAGTTTCGTTCTCCAGTTCTCCGGGTATCCCAACCAAAGAGCTGGTTCTCGACTTGGCCCAATTCGGAGCTCGGAAGGGATGCATGCTGGGATGAACGCTGTTCTAGTCTTGTGTCGGGCTGTCAATAAGGAATCGGGCCCAGGATCAGCACACAACAGGAGTGACGGGAGGTAGATGAGCTTGTAGTCTTTCCCCTTCATTTGTCTGAATGAAAAGGCTCCGTGTGTGCCTATTTATACAAAGAATAGCCTGGGAGGAACTCCTGATATCACGCCTCAACCATCTTGATGTCTCATTGTCACTTGGTCATTAATTTCCCTTTATTTGACTCTCGGAGTGTCAATGGATGATGTGATGAGATGTTTCATCCTCCTCGACCATTTATTTGTACACGGCTTTTTTGGGGGAGATCTCCGTTCTCTCTCGAGTTGCAGCAGCAGCAGCAGCCGGGTAATGATCTACCTACCTTTGCTCCACTCCATTGTCCTCTTTTTCCGTATTGCCCGATTTCATCTTTTTTTTCCTATTTACTCTTTTCCCTTCTCCGTAACATTTAATTTCGTTTTTCTTCACTTGCTCTTCCTGCCTATCCCCATTCATCCATTATCCCCCCACACACACTTAAATACATTTCAGCCTAGCCAGGCCCTTGAATCCTTGACTCTTACTCCAACCGACAAGGAGACGTTTCAGGTTCTTTCCTTCAGCATAATCAATAAGAAACGTCCGTCATGGTATTTTCAACAGATTTTTTAATTTAGCGTTCCGGAGTATCGCTCTCATCAATGAAATGAAACATGTTATTGTTGGACGTGTAAACAGCAGATGGGATTCAATATTTTGGACACGGAGACAAAAGACAAAAGGGGTTGTTTGTTGAACGCCTCAACCCTGTCGAAGGCATAGAGCTTTGATGGCAATAGCACTTGCCACAACCCTGTGCTGTGTTATGTAAAAAGGGTTCTTGAGTCAAGTCTCAAACCCTCAACTCCGTCATTCATTTCTCATCCATTCAATTCATTCCGTTCCTGTCCTCTTGTCTTGTACGTATTTACAAACTACAAAAGGCCAATTTAGTGCTGAAATCATTTTTCAAACTGACACACATTTTTTCCTGTTATTAGTCAGGTCGGGCTGCTGTAGGGAGTTGGGATTGGGACACAAGCAGGGCGGGTTGGAGAGGTCTCCCTAGCAATAATGTTTCCGAGACGAGTATTGATAGCTCCTCGTGTTGTCTCTGAATTGGTACATGAGTGTCGAAGGATTCATTTGATTCCAGTTGGAAGAGGACACAATGATCTCCTTGATGAATAATTGACTTCAGTTCGTTCTGTACTATTATTGGCTCTCTGGTGATATTTTTACTTTTTCCATCTTCGTTCATTACGCCCAGCCTCCGCAGCCGTCATCTCGTATTCCGCTCTCGTCTCTATGGTAATCGGTCTGTGCGGGATGGATTATGGTGGTATTAATGAATGAAAGAACCCTTCCAACCGCTTCTTCGGCCTAACCCCAGTCTGAATGGGAATAGGATTCCATATACATGGGTGAGTTAATCCAAGTTAAACCCAAACTACCACAGTTCATTATTATTGGATCTTAACAAGATTAGGAAGGCTTAACTGAGATTTATCTACCCTTCTCCGCCTTATTAGTTTTCTCTGACTTTCTCTTCATTCTGTCACCACGAGGAGAGCCGAAGCTCAAAGTGAGTAACGGAATGAGTCTTGATTACACTTTCGTAATTGTAATCCGTTAATCAGGGCACAATGAGCTTCTATGAGATCTATGAGAACGCGGAAATCAGAGGCATTTAAACTTGAAACTTTGAAAGCAAGATTAAAATCGCAAACCTGATTTCTTATTTGTTGTGACGTGACATCTAAAGTTTTGAAGGTGCACGAAATACGGGATTGATCTGACGGGCATATAAATACAAATCAAGAAAACAGGCCTTATTGTCACGATGTTAGAATGAATAACTCAGGCTCGGCGGGTTGACAATTACACATACTCTTTTGTACACGGAAAGGACGAGTTTGAGGAGACTACAAGTCGGGAATGATTTAATTTCTCCGCTTTCTGACTCAATTGTGACTAATGACCCAAGGGGGATGTGTGAGGATGAGAACAAGAATGAATTTTACGACGACAAGGACTCTCGTCACCGAGACTTGCTCAAAAATCCGATTCTACCTTCCCTATTTTTTCTTCCCTTACAATTCGTTATTGTCGTCAGACTCGAACAATTTTCTGTCCTTCCTAATTGGATTTTTGTCGAGTGTCAACATCAGCATATTTTTCTTTTCCCCTGCTCCGACAAATCTACAGGACGTTGATTTAACTTATCTAAACTTTTACCCTGTTCCATCCTCCCTCAACCCGAGCACCGCCCTGTGCGGAGTAGAAGCAGACAGACGCGCATTTTTAACCCCCATAGAACAATTCTTCTATTAGCTAAGCCCGAGTGATCCTTCAGTGACAGACCTTTTCCAGTGTTCAAGTTGACAAGTTCAAAAATGTTCTTTTGTAATTTGGACAGAATGACGAATCCTTAGAGACTCCGACATCAAATTTAGGGTTAAGACAGGATTTTCAGGGGTACTTGTGACTTTGGTATGCTCTATGCGGCACAATAGTAAAATTTGTACCCAGCTAGCCCCACACAATTCATTTACTTTACCAAATGCCCAAGGTTCTTCACCTGTGCTGCAGTACAACCCCCTACACCGCTAATTAAGGGTGCAAATGACTGCAAGGTTTATTGGTTCAACTGAACGAGTCAATGGGACGGAACTTGTGCTCCCCTTTTAAAACACTCGCACGAATTTAATTACCTGTCGTCTCAACCGCCTTCGTAGTAAATTATGGGCTCATGTAAGTAATAAAGTCAGTCTTTACCGGGACTTTGATGGAAGGAAAAAAATATGAACATGTATCAAAACCATAGAAATTTATGACATTGACAACCCATTACTCTTGTAACTTGATTCTTTAACACAAGTCTCAAAAGACGTCCGCCAAGTCCTCGCTCTATTCTTCCCCGCAATGCCCTCAACAACAACTTACTTTGAGCACAACTGGACTTGAATTGTGATGATAAGTGTGCCATATAAACCATAGGACTGTGGCTTGAATAGAGATTAATGAGCCTATCTCAATTAATTCCTTCTTCATTCCCGGCCCGTGCACTCCAAGAAGGCAGCGGCTCAAAATCAAGGTAATGAATATGTAAAACTGAGCGAAGTCCCGCTGATCTATGTAATTCAACTCAACGACGAGGCTGTGAGTGAGTCCATCGCATGTCCAAACCTCGTACGCGGAATAACTGGCTACGAATTGCAGTTCAAAAGTACAAATGGAAGTTATATTCTAGACACCGCATTCAAGATAAAGATAAAAGTAATAAAATTGTATTTTTTGAGGATGGGTAGTGTAAGATATGAAAATGTCAGGTTGGTACATGTAGTAGCAATAAAACGAGACAAGTAAATAGTCTGAGGTCTATAAACTAAATCAGGTCAATTTGCATAGATTGTTCCTTGTTCCAAGCCCTGAAGATTGCAATCTTTATGAGTCGAGTTCTTGAAAGCGGAGCAAGGGAAGGGCAGGAGAGGAGTAGCGGTCCACGAACCGCCTTGCCCAGGTCGTCCGCGGCTCGATTTTATATTCTATTCAATTGGCATTAGAGCAGAGGAAGAAGCCGCCAAGGCAAAGTGAGTGGTGCTCTTTCCCCACACTTGTATTTTTTTTTACTTTGAAAAGTTGGACCAAGTGGGAGATTGGTTGGGAGGACGACGGTGCTAATAAATTATATCGCGTGGAGAGAGATGGCTTTGAATTGTTAACTAAGTCAAGCTGAAGTTGCCTCCTCCGCAGGAGCAGAGGAACAGGAACCTGACTTTGAAAAAGCTCGGCTCCCTTCCTCGACTCCCTGTTCGGAAGAGAGGCTTAGGGAGAAGCTGATGAACCGAGTCGAGAGGGCAGCGTATAAATTAAACAAGCCTCAAAGAAAAAGTACGCAGAAAGGTGGTGGATCATCTCAGCGGCGGATTGGGCCCACTACTCTTGTTGTCGAGAAACCACTGAGATCACTATCACTTTTCTCCCTTAACTCTTCCACTCCAAAACAATTTTTTATTTGCATATTGTGACGGAGAGAGATGGCTCTTCTTTATGACACCCCAAGAAACCAAACCACTGAGCAGTTGTAAAAACCTTGGCTTTACGCACTTCATTGGGTGCTTCGGCTCGAATCTACGATCTACTCATACAATGCCTGTTGGGGATTTGTTGATGATCGTCAAACTTAGTTTATGATTGCATTTTTATTTTAAATTTTTGAATTATCCTGATAAATTAGCCCAGAGCAGAGTTCTGTAGCAGAGATGAAAAGCGAGTTAGATGACAAAGGGTGACAGGAAGATATATGCAGAGTAGGACGTGGGCAGAGTGGGTATCTGAGCATAATGACATTTTCTCGGTTCATCAAGGAGGTTTGTGATGGTGTGTTTGCATTTCACCTTCCCTGAGCCCTCTGCGAGGGAGACAGTCAGTCCGCGTTTGGCTTTCTCCTGATCTCCTTCATTGGTATGCAAAGGTGGGCCCGAAAGAGCTCCTTAGAGTGGAATAGGTTTTGGGAAATTACTCTCCCGGATTCGGTCCATCCGTGGTGGCAAGAGGAGAAGCTGGAGACGCCCGAGCTCTTCACTAAAAAAAACTATAATACCTTTACCACTACCCACCATTGGATTTGGGATCAGCTCGACTCTACTGGGCGTAAAATACATTCCCTGCTCTATCTACATAAGAAGGCACTTATATTGCACTTCTCCTCCTTTCTTCCTAGCCAGGGGAATATTTCACGCTACCTTTATATTCCAACTCATTTTTCACTTGGGTGCTGTTCTGTGTACTAATCAGATACTTTCCACGTCCCAAGAAAGATCCATAAACAGTGTACAGGGGCTTCAGCCTCTCTCTGGCTCTCTTATTGTGCTTCAGAGAATGGAATAACTTTCAAAAAAGCAGTCTTGTGTAGCTCTTCCGTCAAACTAATATTAAAATCCACTTTTTGCGGATTTTATTCAGCTTTAATACAGTTATAGTCCAATAAAATATGAGTCTATTTTGAGGGAATTCCGAAGAATATTTGTATTTTGTGTATAGGATATTCCTTTTAGGCCTTTTTCTGATCCTACTTCTTTCTTTCTTTCCCTGAGAGTCCCCTTGCGACGTATTCAAAATGTACCCAGAGTAAAATGTAGTCAAGCATCTTCTGCATTGAACATTCCAGGCTGCTTCCTCTTGCAATTTCACACGTATTCCGTATATTTCATTCCCATTTGTATCTCCGTCTGGGATATAAATTGGCTTCGTCCTGGTCCGCATTTTTTTTTGTTCTCCTACTGAAGTTGGGATTGGGATGGGAATTTAAGCCAATACAAAGAGACATTCTGAGAGCGAGCTATTTTGCATCCGATTTACATTTGCTAAATTGTCTAACACGTCCCATAAGGCCTCTCCTAAAGTCTATTATGTAGAGTGACTTCCATCTAGCTCCAAACTCGCCGTCATTGAATTTCAGTATGCATGTGTAACTGCTCTGTAGAACATGGGGTGATGGGATTTGACTCGAAATGTACTAATTTTCTATTTGACATGTTCGAGACAAGAGACAAGCGGACTTGACATCCCGAATGAATAAGGACATCCAGTGTTGTCTGACTCATTTAAGGGTTAACGATAATTTAACAAATATGAAGTCTCGAAAAGTTCAGATGTACATATATGCTTGCAAATAACGCTAGAATAAACCGTGAATAGGGTTATCCGTGATTTTGAAAGAAACCGCGATGGCAACAAAATACGAAAAAAATCTGATGTTTTTTGGAACCGCAGTTTTGCCAAATTCACTGCATACCATGAATAGAGATAGAGATTAGGGAATGGAGTATCAGAATGAGAATATTTTGCCCTTAAAAGGTTTCCCAGAACAGAACCTCGTCGAGAATGCATAGTTGGATTAAAGGCCTGAGCTGCCTTTCCCGGTAACTTGATAAAGTCGAAGCACCCAATAGCCGCCGCACCAAAAGCCGCCGCGCAATAGCCGCCGCGCAATAGCCGCCGCAAAAAAAGACGC
>JAQFYT010000345.1:0-27547 GCA_034694925.1 Ceratophysella denticulata
CGTCCACGGCCGATTCCCACGGCCACAAAGACGTTTTGTACAAGACGGCAACACTGCGCGGCCACGTCCACGTCCACGGCGGACGTGGACGTGGACGTGGCCGTGGAGGGTGTGGATTTTAGTAGTTCCCTGTCTGTGGCTGTTGTTGTGCTCACCTACGTCTGACGACCTGACACCAGAATTGGGAATTGTTGAATGTTCACATTCAACATTGTGACTTGGCTGAGGTGAGTGTTGACAGTTGAGAAATCGTCATCGAGCTGATAAAGTGGTCGTGCGACTGACTGCCAACTCCTGTTGCCTGTCACCTGTTGCAGGAGGCACACTACTGTTGACTGTTGACTGTCTTTCTTGATCATAGCTGACATCCTGCTGATGTGTTCCTTCTTCCCTACTTCACACTTACAACTTAACATTCTGTTGCCGGTTTTCTTAAATGATTCCGAGACAGCCAAAGAAGGCACCATTAATCAGTCGAATCGTTGGAGGCGTACTTATTGTTGAGGGTGTCTTGCTTCTTGGATCTTACTTCGTCTGGCATAACTTGAACAAGTCTCGAGGTAATTACATATACAAAATTACAAATTAATTACAATACTCATTAGTATATATATATATATAAATGGGGATATTCTATTTTGCTTTTTTGTGTCTTGCGGCTGTTCATGTGTCACGTCACGACACAAGACACCTAACCTGAACCGATTACCGGTACTGGTGACTGGGTGCGGTGATGTTTGATTTTTTAATCATTTGTCATGGGTTGGTATTCCCTCGCATTCGCAATAAGTTGTAAGTCAGAAATTCTAAATTCTACCCTGAGTGAAGGTGACGAAGTTGGCTAAGCGGTTTACTTATGTGTAATGCGAAACCAACATTCCATTACACACAACATATATCCACCTTAACTATGTACTTCATTGACAATAATTAATTAATTTTTTAAATGCGAGATTCTGGTCGACTTTTTACTCTTAATCTATTCTCCACTGCACCAATCGAGTCTTACAGTGACCTCTTTCTTTTGTCTTGTAAATGTATGTAGAAATGGTAAAAGTTAAAAAACATTTTAAAGAGGTCAACCCTAAGTAGGTTCGCAATGTCTCACAAGTTTCCCAGTTTAACCATAAACACTGAGGAAATACTTTTCTACATCAATTTAATTTCACTTCTGTGTGGAATACAGAATAACTTGTCGTCAGCCTTCGGGTTAGGGTTTATTTCATGGAAAATGCAGTTAGACATAAATTTTAACTTCTACACTTGCAGATTTTAGAAAAACTGCTCAAAAGGACTACCCTTGGATACTTGACAAGTTTTACTGGATTGGAGAGAAGGCAGATAAGACATACGCCTTGCGGGTACTGGACCAAAGAGCTTGGTCTGCCGAGGAGAGAGCCCAGAATCCCACTCCTAAATAAGAAGAGAATCTGAGCAGTTATTGGAATTTAATGTCGCGAATCGTGAAATCAATTTTTTACTTGGTTGGATCTGGAATAATTGGATTAGCGTGTATGTCAGTTTTTCAACCTTCCCAGGCGGAGATTGAAAGAGTAAGTGCCTTCAAGTTACCTACATTCAGCTACTAAAAATCATAGCCACTATATCACTATAAATCATAAATAGTAAACTAAATAAATATTATTTTACAGATTAAAAACTTTTCCCCTCGGAACCCCGGATTTGCTGCGGCTATTGAGTCAGCTGCTACGTCCAAAGATCCAATTTATCGCCTCAAATCTTCTCAAGTTCAGGAGCGAGTTCAGGAAACACTGAAGAAGCGGGAGACCTAATTCTTCTACACTTATGCGGCTTTTTGAAGAATAGTATAATTTAGTCTTTTGTGTAAAGCAAGTAGTAAGTAGTGACAGTGTTTGTCTAGATATATTTATATAAAACAGTGTGGATTAGCTGAGATTTACACAATGGGGGATTCAGTGAAACAAAAGCGTGCGGATGAGTTCTGTACCAATTTTTCTCGAGCTAACAAGTTAATTATGAAAAGGATTGAAGATCTCAAGGTTTCCAATGTTGCCGGGGATTTAAACTCCAGGTTAACGCTGATTTCTAACGATATTCAAGAAATGAGATCTTCGCTCCATGAAGCAACTTTGTTCCTGCCTTCCTACACTATCAAGGTACGTGCTATGTTTTCTATGAATTTATTTAATTATATTTTCAATGAAGTATAGGAATGTAAATAATAATTATCATATAAATAGTACTCAAGAAAATTTTTGCTTTTGCAGGTTCGTCAGGACGAAGTTCGAGTCCTGGAAAAAGCTCTAAAAGACAAAGAAGATGAAATCAATCCGAAAAAGTCATTTGGTTTTAAAACTAAATTCGTTCGGGGTGAACCTGCACCACAAAGTAAGAACAAGGACACGATCGCTGCTAAAATTGACGTCATTTCAGACCCGGTTTGTATTTTCATTCATGACTTGGACTCCTTAGATATTTGTCAATATTTTGGAGGTATACCAATATTAGCCATTTTAATAACTTTTAGACGAATGCGAATTTCCTGACCATTGAAGGACACTCTGATAAGGTGTTGACTTTCGAGGATAACGAGCTTCATAAAAATGACGTTTTAGTAAGAAACCTGCACAACACGATTGTTTACCTGAATGGAAGTCCGTCTTCACTTCGCTTATCCAAACTTACGAATTGCACCCTAATCTGTAAGTATTTGTCCCAGTTAGTTTTTAAATCCTTAGCAATGCATTTATAACAAAGAAGGAAAAACTAATAGAAGTATATGTCTTAATTTTACTCCTACTTAGGCGGACCAGTGTATACTTCCGTGTTTATTGAGGATTGCAGGGAGTCTAAGCTGGTGCTCTGCTGTCAGCAACTGCGAACCCATTCATCAGAAGGTCTTGACATTTATCTACGCGTCAGATCTAGAGCCATAATTGAAGACTGTACTAAAATCCGCTTCGCACCCTATGTATGGAAGCATGCAAAGTCGTCGGAGCTTCATCGCCTTACCGAGATTGATGAGAATCTTGAAAGGTAAACGAAATCTTCAAATTGTTAGAAACGTAAAATAGCGATATGCGATGCGAGCCTGTTACCTATAAACAATTAGCGATCTCACATAACTCCGGACTGGGGACTCGACCTTCTTCGACTGAATAGAACTTAGACGTCAAGCTACCCTGTCTGTTTCCTTTGGTTTTAATTAACTTGTTTCTGACTCTTCACCATTTAATAGATTTGATGCAGTCGATGATTTCAATTGGCTGGCCTCGACGACGCCATCTCCAAATTGGTCTGTCTTGCCGGATTCTGAAAGGAAAAGCTTCTAATTCAGTTGTACTACAACGCCACGGAAAACGTCGTGAGTGGTGAGGTGAGGAATAAATTACCTATTCAATTGAGTTCATTGCACTAGATATTTGTTTATTTAGTATGTATCTGACTAGTTATACGTATATTGAACAGTGCATTGGTCTGAAAAGCATGAATACCACTACTAGTTCGCTAAGGGTTTATGTCATACTTATCAGCGGTCTTGTAACTGCCAAATGTAAGGAATTGGGCCCATCCGAGTAACGAGTATCGGTACTCGCTGTTTTGCTCATTCTTGTTTGTCAAAACGGAACCTATCCATTTATTGGAATACTTGGGTTTCTTGATCAGAAAATTCAAAGCTCCATTTGAAATGCTAAGATTGACAAGTGTTGCATCGAGTTCCCTTTCGAGCGTGGTTGTTGGAAATCTGTCGAACTCTTCCATTAAAATCCATACCGCTTTGTTAGACTTCAATGAAATGTCCAAGAGCTTGTAGTTTGCCGATTGTCGTCCAAAAGCGGCTATGCGCTGTAGAGATGGAAAGGCTACGTTAAAGTTATCATATACCTCCGCAGAACAATTGCAAAACCCGAGTGTCAATTGTTGTAGGTTAGTTAGCGGACTGGTCTTTGAGAACGTTAAAGTGACACTGCTTAGAGAGAGGAATTTTAATGCTCCGGGTAATATAGCCAAATCGACTGTTTCACCAGGGACGTCATAGTATAGAACTGTGAGGTTTGGTAAACGATCGAAAATTTCGCTAATATTCCCATCGTTAATATTCACTTCAAACAAATTAAGAGATTTCAAAAAGTTGGGAATGGAGGATTTTGTTACATTACAGGTTGAAAGTGAAAGACTCTCGAACTTCCCGTTAGTACTCTGAAGAATTTCATTACAATATGGAACGTAGAGCTCAATATCTCCCCGATCTCTACTAATTTGAATTAATTTAAACCCGTTCAGTGTCAGAAATATCTCAACACCTAAATTACAAATCTCGTTCACTTCCCATGGCATCCCTTCAGTTTTGTCAAAAAATATGTCTGAATGTAAATTTTTTTTTGTGTCGTAAACTTCCAAAGTATTTTCATTTTCACAGAAGTGGTTCAATGTAAATGATTTCAATCGTGGGAGATAAACTCTTGAAAATTTTCCTGAAATTGTAACGTTGTCCAGGTATAGTACTTCTAATCCCGTGAATTCTTCTAGAGATTTTGAAAAACCTGGCGCGTCCAACGCAACGTTGATAAGTTTAATTTCAGTGACGGATTGAACTGCTGCATTCGTGCTGAATCCGGGAAATAATGTATAATTTAAGCTATCCTCGTTCTTTCCTTGAAACACGAACACATTATCCCTCCCATTTCCGTTTGGGGTATTCGATGCAAGTGTGAGATTCAGGTTTTCAATTTTGCTTTCATCGTCATGCGTTACTGCAGTTATGAAAAATACATAGAAGTACCTATATCATAGTAATACCTGAATATTTCGATAATTATAAACTCTGATATGATCAGGTATTGCATACGTACTTGAGAATTGCACAAATAAGATGAATGCGACTGCCAGAAATGCTGCGGCATATTTCCACCAGTTACTGAAAATAGTTGAACATTACCATGAATTATGACAGGCTCAGGAAGTTATAAAGAAATACGTAATTGATTGCGCGAATATGTTACTTACGCAGTGAAATATGAACTGAGTCTATTCCGGGTAGTAGTAGTATTCTGACGATAGATTAATCCCTCCGTTTCCATTATTAGATTTTGACCTCACATTCACTGAATGTTCTTACTCGGTTGCAAATTCACAAGGCATACCTAGTCACAAATATATTTAATTCGAAATGGATCAGCCTATATATCACGTTTTATTCCAAGATTATAGGAGCTTGTAAAAACTAGCTTTTTGCTAGAAGTTCGTTTTATAGTTTTGCTTTACTAGGGGTACCTAATCTATAATGTAGTTATATATGTGTCTGTATTAGTTTTGTATTTTTTTCAGAGCTGATCTATCAACGGAAACTGGTTAGCCTTGATTTGTCCACCATGCGAACGTACGTATAATATTACACCCTTGAAGAAAAGCACATGTTCGCTCATAATAAATATATGTAACCTCATACCTCTAACCTGATTCGTTTACCTGAACCGAGGGGTCTGGATATTTTGTCGTTGTATGGATTCCTGTTGTTCTTTCGAGTCTTCTTACTAATTCGCTTAATTAAATATGCCAGCGTGTAATCAATTCAATTCTCTAATCAATAAAATTGTCAATGCTTCTCCAAAGGTGTTATTCATTTTTATTCAACTCTTTTCTAGAAGTACCTTACATAGACTAAATAGGACACATAACGTGCTGACGCCTGCCTGTTCTAATAAGACAAGGTTATCCTAACTATAGATATTATGGCTTTAATTGGACCAACTACTTTGTAACATTTCTACGTGTTTCATATAACCAATTCTATATTCTATCTATCTAGGTATTAAGATTCAAAACCCCAGAAACCTATATAGTTTTGAAATTTATAATATTATACACAAATTGTGTGGTTGAGCAAAACACTATTTTTAACATTAGTTCTTTATAAAGGCAGTTTCTTTTCATAGTGGTTATTTTTGGTTATCAACAGAAATTAAATTAGACTAAAACAGACTTTAGGAAGTTATTGAAATTAAGATTTCCACTCTCTCCATTGAACTTTTGGATCCTATTGATTGTCCATTGATTATCATTCGTTCATTCCTTAGGATGCATCATTGGGTTGCATAATTTTTTGTTGGGCCATAATAGGTATATTACCTACATCAGTCTGTGTTAGTTGCACAATTCTTGACATGAAATATACGCCGTCTTAAGCTTAAGACACGAGTCTAATTTGTAAAATTGGATTGGAGACAATAGTTATAGTTTCAAGGTTTAGACAAAAATGAAGGCTGAATTATATAAAAAGAATTTGCTCTTTATCAGTAAAATTATGGCCGCATATAAAGAAAACATTACAATACCTTATTAGGTGGGCATTTACATAGTTCAGTAATTGCATTCTTGCTTTCAAAACTCCCATTATCAATGGACGAACTTACAGTACTTTGCCATTATGAACAGTTGGCTCTGGGACTCTTATTACTTCCTTCGTATCTAATAACTATTTTTCTCACTTCTTTGTACTTGTATTTACAACACTAATCTTAAATAATTATGTAAAGTTACTACTTATAATTAAGTTTAAAGCTTTTCTTTCACCAAAGTACCTTAATGTATTATATTTTATAGTTTTAAACTCCTAGTTTTGTATTTTGTAACTCACTCACAAGTCGTTTATACTTGATCACTGGCAATGTTTGAACTAACTCCTCATTGTATTGTGTGCGTGGGGTAGGTTTAAGTAAATAAATTGTGTTAACATGCTTAATTTATTTGAAAACTCTAAGATGTACTTTGTTGATGGGACTGCTGCTGGCGGAGTTTGGCAGGTTTGGGAGGTCGGGGTGGGACTGGGAGCTCAATGGGGTCAGGACTGGGTTTCAGTTGAAGCTGAGGCTGTGGCTTCGTCTGGGGTTGGGGGTGGGGCTTTGGCTTTCCTCTCGTCTGAGTCATGAGAGCTCCGTCACTGCAAAGTGCCTTCAGGAGCGGAAGTTCCATCGAACTGATTTTGGCTCTCAACGTGGCCAGATCAACACTTGGGGAATTAACCTGCAATCAGAATTATAATACGTTAAGCCATAATTCTGAAATCAGAACATTCGGATACCCAATCAGTAAATCTTAATCTTACGGAGTAAGGTGGAGGTGGTGGTAGATTGTAAATCGCTTGTAGCTTTTCTTCCATTTCGTGGGGTTGGGAATAGAGTGACTCTTCGGAACGGGACAAAAGTTTCAGCCGAATTCGCTCATCGCTGGGCGACAAGTTCGAAATGATTTTCTGCACCGCTTTTCTCATTCCATTTTCAATGAGGATTTGGTTATGGTTCCTGGGCAGTGGTGGAGCCGAGTGGGTTGAAGCGGCGTAGTAAATTGGTGGAGGTGAGGACAAGTGAGTGTGATTGTTGTCCGAGAGACTTTGGGCCGAAGCAAATCGCTGCAAGTTCTCGGCGTTGAGTCCAGCCGCACTTCCGTTCCCGTTAATGGCGTAGTAGCCATGGGAAGAACACTGGGAGTTGTTGGAGCTCATGGCTGGGTTGTAGACATAGGTGTTATGCAGTGGTTGGGAATATGAAGCTGCCATTGAAGTGGAGCACATATTCGGCTGTTGCTGGTTCGGAAGCGGCCTTGGAGGCTTATTAATTTTGTGTACTTGGTGTCCCAAACTTTGACTCATGGATGTACCCGTTCCTGTTGGATAAGCATATGGTGGCGGCATGTACGGAGGCGGAATGTCACTGAGAGATGAGTATGCATTACTACTCAGCACAGAGTTACTGTTCGCTGACACCGTCGTTAGACTGAGGGACTTGGCATCCAAATATTCTTGAATCGAGGCTCGAGGGTCTTTGGGTGGGAAGTGGACATAATCAATATCCGAGTATAGTTGAGCTTTGAACTGTTGAATTTGGCTGGCTCGGGTAGCCTTTGTACCAGGATATCGAGGAGTGTTCGCCGCATGCGGTGTGCTCATCAGGTTGGGATTTGAACTGGGGGCAGCAATCGCAGTTCTGGAATACGGATATGACAAACTACTATTCTGATGGAGCTGATGTTGATGATGCAGCGAGCCGGATCCGCCATTGTGAACTCCTGCTCCGCCTCCATTTGCGAGACCGTTGCAGTTTGTTGCCGGATGTGGATGAACAATTGGAGCTCTTGAACGCTCGTTTAGATTCTGCAGGTCAGCCAGGAAACTCTGGACGCTTCCGCTCGCACCTCGATTTTTTATGCCGGAAGATAACGCCGTTGTTGTTTTGTGCGGGCCGGTACCCACTAGTTGACTGTGACGCGTGGCTTGGACGTCAATATAGTTATTGGGCCGAATGATGACGGGGGTGGAGGACTTTGGATATAATGGCGGAGGTGGTAGCTGCTTCCGGATCCTTATGGGCATGGCAGAAACTGACTCTTCATTCGAAACTGTGTCGTAGATATTCTCAACGCTCTGAGAATGTTGGAGAGGGACAGATGTGACAACATGCGAATGAGACCTCACCCGTGGCGGAATCTTAGAACCCCGATAGAGGATTTGGGCTTGACTTGGAATTGCTACTGGAGCCTGCGTTGCATACGTCGCTTTTTGTATCAGAATCTGTGGTTTCGTTGTTATGAAACGAGCATCAACTGGCTTCGTGGTGAGCATGAGTTCGGCACCTGGTGTAAGCTTCCTGGGTTTCGGAGGCGGTTCTGGGGGATCGTCGTTTGCAATAGTATTGAGCGCCATGGTGGACCTTGAAGTTTGTTTGGTAATGGCTAACCTAGAAAAGCTTTCGCTAATACTCTGACTTGGTCTCGGTAAAGTTCGCATATTGTTCGTCCTGATGTGTGGCGGAATGGGAGGTGGCTGTCGCGAACTCCCAACCTCGTTCACATTCCCGCAGCTTTTATGATGATTCTTGACAAATTTCCATAGCTTGTTCTGAGTTGGTCGTTTTGGTGGAGGTCGAGCCATGAGTGGCGGAAGCTGGACGTAGTCGGCATCAGTCTCAAAATTGTCGCTAACCGTTCTGGTGCTGGGATAACGACCTTGCGTTAATCTTTTGTTAATTCCGTTGTAACATCCATCCGGCTCGTCTTCGGGCGGCACGGTCCGTTTCGGTCGTAAGGATTTAAGAGAGGCTACTTTTGGCGTCAGGCTTTCTTTGGATTTCGATGCAATTGGTTTATGTTTGCCGCAACAAGTGGGCTGGCGATTGTTGCGACTAACCTGTGGCTCTGCCTTATTGGGTCCTTCTGATTTCGTCCCGGCATTACTCAACCTTGGTTTAGGCTTTGGAGGAAGGATTTCTGGTAGCTTTTCTTTTTCAGACCCATTCTGCTTGTCAATTGAGCAGTACTCTCCGTCGCTCTCAGTCTTTGAAACTTCGGACATTTCTCCGTAGATATGTTTACCGTCTTCCTTCTGTTCCGTCGATTGTTTATTCATTTGTACTTGATCATGTCCGTGTCGCTCTCCGTTGAGTGTTGGCTCCACATTATTCACGGATCCTGTGAGCGTCTTCTCGCTGGCCATCGACAGGGTATTCTGATGAATGGGTTCAATGTTGGTAGTCGACTCGTCGTAATTCGATCCCAGTTCAAACCTCTCGAACTCATCTTCCTCAACCACACAAGAGTTGCATTTACAGTTGTTCCCTGAACAGAAGTGCTTCTCTCGAGCTGCAATAGTTCGGACGAGAACAGAGCGACAATGACCCGAATCATCGCAATCTTCACAATCCGAGTCACAGTACCATTCCCGACGCTCATCTTCCTCGGCCTGAGTCTGTGGATGACGGCCATGCCGCTGCTTATGACTGAGAGATTCCAGCGACGTGGAATTGGCTGTACTGTGATGAGTTCGAAAGTCCTCTGTGGACAATATGTTATTGGATGTTTAGCTTTCAAATGATGACAGTATCGAATTAAATTTAATCAGTACGGGACATACCTTCGCTTCCATCCAGACTATATACTCGATCAGGGTCAGACACGATGCCTGAGGAGGAGCTAATCACAGAGACACGTTGATGCTCACTGAAGAGCCCATCAGGCCAAAGTGACAAGTCCAGCATCTTATCGTCATTTTTGGAACTGTGTGACTCTCCAGCACTGCTCATGGTGGTCGTGGAGGAGGACATTTTCTGAGTGCCATAGTCAGAAGAGCTGCTGGGCATGAGTACTTTGTGGTTTGATAAATGAAACTGATGCGTGGAGCGGCAGAGGAGGAGAAGGTGCCTGGACACGGACTCTGTGGCTCCATTAAATGATAATTTTTCCGTGGAAGCCCCACCACAAGCCGCCCGTCCTCGTATCTCGAATTTCTTTCTCTGTTCAAGAAATTACAAAGGAATTAGAATACATTATTCTCCAGCCCTGTCTGGCCCTGACATAGCCTCACGTGCGAACCCAAACGAGAAATAACAATACTTAACACCTCTAGGCTAGAGTTTGAGAGACGGAGGAACTACTATCTACTCTGAATGATCGCAAGTCCCCTGTCAGTTCCACTATTCTTCTCCTAAGTATCTCTATAAATCATCATTAAGGATCAAGGCCATATCAGTCCAAAGATGCTCAGAGAATCCGAGTTTACATTTGAATAGGCTTTCGACTCCTCCTTACCTCAAAGTAGAGCTTCGTGATTTTAGCCCAAAGGAAGGTTATTTTGGGCTGCTCTGGAATCTCATTCCGTCCCACTCCATTCTAAAGAAAGAAAGAGAAACGCGTCAGAATCTTATCCCAGCCCAACATCGCCTTTGCTCCATCCATGATCCTTCTACCTGATAGACTTCAATTCCCTTGGGGGTCACTCCTATCCAGGCCGGAGCCTCCTTCCCGTCCTTGATCCGCAGGGTCATTCCATAGATGTGCATGTTGTAGGTGGGGATGAGGGCTCGGATGAAGGCCGCCCTCGCCACATCTTGCCCCAACCCAGCCAAACCCTGATGGGCCCGCCGCAGGCTGGCTTGAGCCGAAGCTGCTGGAACGCCTGAAATGAGCGTGAGCCCTTCTGTCCATCTCGGTCCTTCCTGACACGGGCTCCAGTCCCCGAGCTCACTCTGGAGGGCATAGGCTAAGGGTTGAATGAGGTTCGTGGAAACCCGTCTCGCCGTGACCACATTCTGTCGGAGTTGGAGGTAATAGTGGAGTAGGGAAACCACGTCACTGAAAACAAAAACCCAAACCATCATCAGCTCCGTCCCGAGGCATAGAGCACGAGGATCTGTCACGTCAAGGGGCTCTGAAGTTTCTACCAACGTGACCTCGCCCAACCATCATCCCCTCAAATCTCGACGTGCTCTACTTGCACACCATAGCATAGCCTCTCTGTCAAATCTCTCGCTGTGTCCCCTGACTGCTCGACATGGGATTCCGTCCCATCCACCATTCATCTTCCCTACTCCTCGGGGGGACCGTGTTATGACAAATGATTCGACAGTGACGGGGAGGAAGGCTCAGCCTTGATAAATGAACTTGGGACAGGGGAGAGATGAGCGTTCGGAGTTATGAAATAAAAAGATTTACGATTTACGACAACTACAAAAATATCCGTGTCCGGAGTCTTCTAAGTTTAGTGTAAGCTTACTATGGGATGAATGAATGGTTTTGTGGAATTTCCGATTCTATTTGTGACCCAAGAAATATACTTTTTTAGTTTGAACAGAGAAGGGTTGAGTCCCAAAAGGGTGGTGGGATCATGGCCGAGGGTTCCCTTCGTGTGGATAATGGGGAGAGCAATTAGTAGTTTATGGGACTCTGTCAATCAGAGAAAAAAAGGCCTAGGGTGCGGGGGTATGGCGTCCGTCAGAGCATGTCAATAGGTCTCATTCCGAAATTAGTGGTAAAACTCACAAGTTCTGAGGCAGAGCATCCAGGTAGAAATGAACTCGACAGTAGAGGACCAGGCTTTTGTTTTCCTATGAAAAAACATAAAACAAGAAAATAATCATCACGTTCTTCTGAGTCTCTTTTCGAGAGTTTCAAAGCGTAAGGTGGAGTGTTATTATTAGTTGAGGCTAAGGAATCTTTTGGCTCATTTGGTCCGAGCTATAAGACTCTCTTTTTCCTGGATAATGATGATGATGATGATTCTTCCAGAACTCGTTAACATTTTTTCACGAGAGAGAAGCCCAGCGTCTCGGTCAGAAAGCCCTTATAATAATATACCCTCTAGCCCCAGCAGCATCCATGTCATGTCATTACAAGAGATGGAACAGGTAGACGTTGGGAAAAAGGACGTAAAAAATAGTCAAATGAAAACGAAGCTCCGAGGAGCTTTGCATAAGAGAACATAACATTAACACACTTCAACTTCTTTCCATGGAATCCTACATTGTTAACCAAACGCCAAGGCACACACAACAACCACCACGTCCCAAATCTCCGAACAAGAGAAAAAGCCTCGAAGAAGCCTTGAGAGAAAGAATTTCCTAAACGCCTTTATCCCAACATACATACATAAGATATAATAATAGTGATACTTTGGAAGAAAAGCATCTTTGAAAGATGATGCCCAGATACCTAAATTTTTTTATATCTTTGATGGCTTTCGGCTATATACATTATAGAGATACGAGATAGGAAAAAGCCTAGTCAAGTACAACCTGTTGGGGAATTTTTGGTCGAATAAAATAAAGGCGGATCAGGCGGACGCACCTTGTAGGAAAAAAGGTACTCACTGGCATTTGCCTTTTGAAAAACTCGTAAATTTTTTTTTCTCTGGTTTTCGAAAGAGCTACTGGAATTACTTGAAGCTTGGGCAGGTGAGTAAAAAAATGCCGCTAGCCATACATACTTTCCCTACCTTTGAGAATATGGGGTGACGTAAGTTTTGAAGATTAATGAAAACCAAACCAGTGCATCGAGTAGTCGAGAGGGGTTTGAACAACCGGGTTCAAAGCGGTGATTGTCAAAATTACAATGAATTAAGGTAGGATGAAGTCCAGTCTCCGACCGAATGGACTGCTATATGTACATATACTCGTAGCCTTACTGAAGTTTTAGCCGAGATAAGGATCAAATAATAGAAATTGATAGGGATAAACAATGAATAACAGGAATATCCTTGGCTCATCAGCATTACTGATTGAATATTGAATCCTGAATGGATTTTGGTTAATGCCAAAATGTGGAGCCAGATTCGAGAGTCGTGACTTCATCTTGACTTGAGTGGAATTATATCAACCGTCAATACTAGTTTTTTTTTCTCTGCTTCTATCCTATCCGCATCCCGAACGAAGCTCATCATCATCGACGACTTTCAAGACTCGAAAATGATGAATGCATTATGAGTAAATTTCTGACCAACAACTGGTCTATAGCTTCGGCATAGTCAACATTAAAATTCCTCTCGCCCAGAAAAACAACTAATTTATACTTAAATGCTTTTGGGTCTTCTGAGACCAGGATTTTCTTCGGGCCTTATTACTCAGAGCGGAAAAGGCATAAGTTTCAAGGGAGAAAATGAAAAATATAATATATGACTCGTTGTTGGGGTTTTCGGGTAGGGCTTCCCTTGGGTCCCTTGGACTGGACTCTTGGGCAGAGTCTCGGATCAGTTGTTTAGAACAAGGACCAACTGTGGATTTCCAACTTTCCAGCATCGGAAAGAATTTCTGATTTCCTCGCTCCACTCTCCCAGTCTTCCTCAGCTTCACCCATTCCTCCTCCAAACATTTTTTTAGAAAAATAAAGGATATGAAGAAGGGAAACATAAAATAAAAACTCAGTATCATAAAGTGGAACCACATGGAATGTGGACGTATGAGTCTCTATGCCGCCGTAGTAACGCAACTATTTCCAATATAGTTACGTCGTACTGCCGTGGCGGTGAAAGTCTATCAGCATCCTAGTTCATATTCTGTGTATTGCGATCCCGGCTTATTATGTAGATTGTACGTTTCTATCAAGGAAAATTACTTACGATGCTATTATACCTGGCTTGTGAAAAAAGTCAGCTTGTTCAAAAGCTTTGTGACCCCGTGATCACCCGTTGTAGCAGTACCAGAAGCGACTGATACAGACATTCTGTATTCAACGAGGTTCTCCGTATTCAAAATCTTTAAACCTGGGCATTTCAATGCGAATTACGTCTCAATCTAACCTACCTTATACCTACCTGGGTATGTATGTATTGGCTGCCTGCTTATGCTTTCACCGCATTTGGGAACTAAAAGCTTGAAGAAACCATTGTATTATGATATGATACTTAACCAGAATTGCTCTTTGCTGTGTGACCAGAACTGAAGACAAATTCTAGTGTTTCAAACAATACCGACCATAGGGTTAGAATACCAAGCAACAACAGAACTGTCAATTTAAGATCTTCGGCAGTTTAAAATTCCAGAACCATGCAAGCTAATTTTTTGGGATGCTAAGTGCTAATATGCAGCTCAACTGCAAATGCTAAGAGGCGAAGAGGGTTGGAGCCGGAATTAGGAAAAGAATTACAAACAGATTTAACATTAAACGAAAGCATGTGCGTACAGTGTGCATCATCCATATCCGCTTCCTCTGCCATTACGAAGACTTTATGCGCCCCAAAACCCATGAAAATTCCAATCCTGCAAAAAACGCGAAGGAAGCGCAAGGCGTCCTATGTAGTTTATATTTACTAGCTACTTCTTAAATTACAGAATTCCTTGGGAGGAGGGTTTGAATTTCAAATGTTTGGATTAGGATTGTGTTCCAGACATTCCTATGCAGTGCTGAACGCGGTACAGAACCAGCTCGGTATACGCTCTGTTCGGTTTATTAGGGTTCGGTGTACTCCACGTAGAGAAAGGAGCATTAGCCTGCACCAATTTCTTCTTTAGCATCAGCATAAATTGGAAATTATTTTTTGACCAAGGCTAATAGGGTATATGGTAGAAGTAAATGGTACATTCTGTGATTTAATCCAAATAAGTAAAAAAAATCTGCGAATGTTATCTTTTTTGTGACATCAGCCTCCGATGCCGTATTACCGCAACTGTTATTTCCTATGATGATATTCGTTGTCACGTTTCAGAGCTGTAATTATATACTTAAAATACTTAAAATTCTTGACAACTCTGATACCCTGAATTTTGAAGTGGGTCTGCCACGAAACGTTTAACGCGGTATGTTAGCATCTACCTGTAAAATTGCAAGGTTTCATATTCTGCGAATTTAATTATTATGCGCAGGTAAGGGATTGTTTCACTCACTTCCTTCAACCTTCACCCTACGGGATACATAACTTTAAGGTAGTTCCTTTTAACCCTTCAAAGTATTACGTGTACAATTGTACAGCGGGACGCAATGAACGTAACATGTGAGAATCACGCCATCATCCGTGTGTAACGAACATTGGTTGTACCTCCGTAAATTGTAAACTAAACATTCTTCATGTATTTGTCATAAGTCATAACGCACTGCACAGTGAGTTTGCACGTGCAAATTATCCGAATACAAAGGCTCAATTTCTGAAGGCTACTCTAACCCTCACCCCACATTCCTATGAGAGCATAAGTGACGCGGATTTTTTGCTATGTTTATCCGATACGTCTCATTAGAATTGCAAATTGAAAAAAGAACTTCAGAGTTAACAGAGTTCAGAGTATACATAATCCCTTACAATACTAAATTATAAACTGGTCAATATTCCGGTGCTGAATATTAATTTTTCCTTTGTGCTCTCAAATTTCATTTCAAGAATGATGTGATGGTATTGAGATGGGATTACGAGTAACATTTCGTCTTCCATTAAGAAAGGTTTATAATATCCATCCTTGCATATGGCATGTTAAGGATCTGTCTAAAATGACAGGACAGGAGACGGAGAACAAGGTCTATGGCCGTCAACCCGAGGGTTATGCAACCATGATGGAATGTTATGACAATGACATGCCAGAGTTGAATTAGCAGAGTGCAGATCCGTATGGGGTTAATTTCAGGAATTGCCTTCCCTTCAATTTTCTCTTGAAAGCGCGTAATACCTCCAAAGAAGCGGTCTATACTACTCGTACTCGTGTAAGATTAGTAGCATGGCGTATATGGATGCTCTGTCAATCTATAAAACTTGTTCCCCCCTGAATGAAATAAGTGTTGGCGTCGTCACTAACATCCGTGTCACGGATTTATGGAAGCATTATCAAAGCCTCTACGTATAACACAATGAAATTTGGATTTTCTAAAAAATTGACTGATGTACATATTTATCTCGGTGTGATACGTCGAGATAATTTTTACAAATACTTCAAGTAGATACTTCTCACCGAAGTATTCTTTGTCTTGTACGCCGTAGGAGCACAGAGTCGAAAACTAATTACTCGATTTGACACGCATTCCTTCTCGTTGGAGGCGGCAGTGAAGCCGCGGTGCGGTGACTATTAATTTTGATCACATAGTAGGCCGGAGTCATTATATTATATTAATAGCTTCAGTGCACAGCACCGGTCCAACCTGAGAAAATTGTGTCCAAAATTCTCAAACTCAATTTACGCTCTACATGTAGCTTATCCCGGTACAGTTATTAGTGGGCACAGATAAAAAATTGTTCATTTTTCATCCATTTAATACGCTTATTTGTAGAGCATCCCCTGATCTTTGAATTGAGAACATTTTTTGGAGATGAGTCTTTTTTTTGTCTGTAATTCAATGTTATTATTATTCACCTCAAGTCTCTCGGGCGAGGCCAATGGTGATGGAATGCACGAGGACACGTTATGTAATAATAGACCTCAGTCTCTTTTTTCAAGCAGCAACATATCAACTTTTCCATTTCTTTTCTGAATAAAGAAAAGTATCCCCGATGGGCATTCAATGGACGCAGGGGTCGTATGGACACTGAGAAATGAAAAGCATTATAGTGAGCAGAGAGCACGAGAAAATGAAATAGAGAACCTTGATTTGAGTCCAGCCAGGTGTGTAGCACTGAATAAGGCTTGGCTTGGATATGCCTTTTATGTTATCCGAACCTGCCATTATTCCAGCAGCTTAGGTAGACCCAAGATTTCACAGAGTTGATCGAGTTATTATTGAAATTGTTTCGATATTTTGAATATGTTATGCTCAGTACTCGTATGGACCTCAAGGATAAACCATAATAATAGGTACATATCGTATAACCTTCATCTTATTTGACAGTTACCTATTAGAAAGTCGTTCAAGCCAGATGCTCCTGGCTGAGAGCAAATACATCTGGGACGAGATGTGTCTCAGGAATTTGTTGATTGTCCTTCGAAAAAATTTAATTCCGACTGGAATAATTGAAAAAATCTGTTGCCCGAAAAATGTGTTGTACAAAATAGGAACTGGAACGACGTCATAAAGATGTTATTTTTTAAATGAATGGTGGTGAACGGAATGCAAAGGTAAAACTATTTCGTTTCAGTACATGCATGCTCGTAAAAAAGGATTTATGAAGAGGTATAAAAAAAGAAACATCTTGGGCAACCTTGTGAGGGATACTCGAAATCGAACCAGGTAAGGGAGAGTAAGTATGGCTTTTGGAATAACTCTGTAGAAGAATTAACCATGCTGGATTCCTGGGTATTCTATTATCTGACCTTGTGACACTATAAAAGCCAGGTACGGCATTTCCTGTCAAGCGAATAACACGACGATGCGGGAGGAAGCGAAAATGTGAGGAGACGAGGGTCGCATGGGGGTCATGCTCAGTTGTGTGCTCTATCTATCTACCATCCCATCAGCATCATCATCCCACATCCTTGATTCCCAAATAATGTCCAGGATTTTGATTCACAGGGTTTTCCGCCTGTTTAAATCCAATGTTAAATCCTGTCACAATTCACAATGTCAACTAGCCTCTGCTACAGACGACACATTTCTGTCGCCCGCTGAACGGTCAACTACGTTTGCTGACATTTCGGCTCTGGAAATAATTGTATCTTGCCGACCAGTTCCACCAGTCACAGCCATCCATACACGCTTCATATTTGGTCGATTCAATTTCGACCAGCGTGCTTGGATAAAATATTTATCGATATTTATCGACTAACCAAACCACCGACTTTGTCTCTGAATTCTTTAGTATCAGCGTGGATAGCTGATTAAATATTCACCACTTTAGGCAAAGTTTTGTTTCTTTTGACTGCGGGCAAACAGCCATATATACATCGCCTGCCGAAATACATAGAAACAGTTGCACTAATCTCAAACAAAACCAGATCATCACAGCTTAAAGTACCGCAAGTACGGATTCGACAAATACGAAATAACAGGGAACCCGAATTGTCACCAAAGCCAAAAGCGTAGAAACGACATGACACATGAGAGAGGAGACAGTGGGACTTACATGGATGGTTGACCCAAGGGTCGACTTCCATTCCTTAGGGAAGTATTTGGACACCTTGGCATCTGGGTCCACGAATACCCAGTCGGAGCCTGGAAATACACAGAATGAAAATATGTTTGTATATACTCAGAAGAGTGTAATTTCAGGTGAATTTCCCAAGTGCGGATTTGGGCTGTCAAGGAAAGAGCAGATGGAGACCGCGCGTCATTTTCCTTCAAGAAAAAGACGCCTCATGTCCACATTCCACGAGGACGAAGGAAGGTAAACGCAAGGTGAAGTGGATGGCATACATTATCATTCCTCTCCGTCCACATAATTATTGGGAATTGAGAATACTTGTTTTTCTTTTCCAAGTCGTGGCTTTTGGCTAGTGGCTATTTGCACACTTGAACACGCATTCCGTTCCCCCACCAAGAAGGAAACACAATGTTATGTAATTACGAAAATAAAGATTCCTCCTTGGACGTCAAGTCGGAACCTGGAGGGGAAACTTGTTTCCCTCTGCGTACCAAGCCTCTTGTCATATATCTTCTATTTATTTTAGTCAAACGAGCAAACGGAGGAAATAATAATAATCCCATCCTCGGAATTTTTTTTGTCCATTTCCACTTTTTTCTCCAATTACCAGTTTTGATGGCTAGTCCAAAAATTTGTGGATGAACCACGCCGCGTGCCACCAGTTCCCCTTCCACACGATTCCAAACTGCACTGCATGTCGTCTTAGCCTGGAAATTAAATACATGCATATAAATTAACACTCACACACCTTCACAAAAACTAGAATTAATGGCTCTTCCGAATGTCCTTCCTTTCCACATTCCATTCTATTAGCAAGATCCTACACTCTCATCAGCAAATAAAACGACATTTATTACCGGCGTGCCCTTGCTGCTTTAACAGCAATTAACATCTCACAACAGAAATAGCTACACATCTATTAAATTTTTTGGATTGTGCGTCCGTCCGTATGAGTTCGCATAACTCGACTGTAGCTAGGGGTACAAAAGAGTTCTCGTCGCTGTCCTGTGCAGATTATAAGACACGGCCGAAATATTTTGACCCCTTACCCCCGCATGTGACCCAAAAATTGAAAATGGCAAGAAAATTGATATTTCTTGTGATGCATCAAAAGCATTGGATTCACTTGAGAAATTTAAACGCCGTATTGCTCAAATAAGTATTTTTGGAATATTATTGTGTACTTTGATTCCTAGAATGCAACGCAAAATGATTTACCAAAATATTTTGACCCCCTGACTGACACCCACATAGGAGACCCAAAACTCCCCAAACGATCGAAAAAGGGTCCCTCCGTAGGACGGGGAATCATCTAGTGTCGGTATATGGTCAGCTCGTTCGTGAACTACTAGGAAAGCTGATATTAATCGCGTGTATGAATTTACGAGGTCTAAAGTCCTTCACCAGGCTACTTATTATGAAGGATTCTATTATATCTTAATTCAAAAGACATTCTTTTTTATGTGACCCCAGCATATCCCAGAAACGTCTTGAAGCATTTCTTCGGAATTCAGCTCGGTTTGAGACGCCAAGCGGATTTCATATAAATTGTTTGTATTGACCAAAGTTTAAATAAAAAAATATATATCCGATAGCCTCAGTTTTAGGTGTACGATTATAAGCAAGATAAATATTGAGCTATCAAAATTTAAATCCTGTTAAAAGCGACGATAAGTGGAGAAATGGGTCAGTTTTTTTAAAACCGTAGTTATCAATACCAACACATTGAAATAAGGATCTTTAACAGGATAGTTTTAAATTTTATTCAAGCTTTAAGTCAAGATGAAACCCGATTTCTATTAAACGAAGTATATTCACAACGCGAAATAAGAATGTATGACCCGTCCCGAATTTGACAATGGTAAAAACATGATGCAACACATTAATGCTTAAAGACGTGTTAGCTTGCAGCTGAGATGCAGTAAGTATGCAAATGAAACTGGTCACTGTTAACGCAGGAATAATGTGTTCTTTTGTGAAATTTTTGTTATGTCGTAAGTACTGCTGCATTTACGGAGAGGCGCTGGCATTTCTACGTAAGTAACATGTTCTTATGCAGAGGCTTCAGCGTTACGTAACGTTTGATGCTAAAAAACGATTCGGTGTTTAAGAACCTTCTGTGTTTAAAACGTTTGGCGCTTTAAAACGTTTGGCGCTAAACATGGCGGAACGGTAAACTAAATAATCGAAAACCGAACTGACCTCAGTAGACAGCAAAATAGTTTCTCCAGTGAGGAGTTCAACCGTGATTGAACGAAGGTTGATTCCGTTCGCATTAAATCCGTCAACGGTCCCGCTTCGCATAATGACACCGTCCCCCTTCCATAGTTCAATGCTGAAAAGAACGAAGTCAAAAGGATTCAATTAGTTTTTATCTTAGCACAAATTCCAACCGGCTTCTCGTAATTACCAGCCAATCGGAGAGTAGAGAGAGTTAATAGGAACAGGGCGTAATGTAATGTGCATGATCACTTGAGCTAATCCGCATTCCATATTCCCAATTACCAATTGACGACCACAGTCAATGACCAGATCACACTATAGAGCTAGAGGGCAAATTACGATAAGGTAAATCTATACGGAAGCTGTCGGCGTACGGGTAAACCCATACTTCATACCTGTCCATACTCTTGCCTACCTCTGATATTGACAGTGTATTATCCTCCTCTTGACTGATTTTAATTTATCAAAAAAACAATTAGCCCCAGCAGTAGATTTAATATCCAACTCAACACAGCTTTTCATATTAGTTTGGTTCCAAGCTTCCATACTATGCTGTATGCTGTTGTTTACGGCTTAGCTAGGTTCACAATGCAGAATGCTGAAGTTATCAAAATATCGAAGTACGAGTACGAATACGAGTACACGCCACGAACTATGCACTCTGCTGCACTCAACAACGCCACCGGTTTTTTGTACTGTTGAATGACTACGTAGCAAAAAAAAATATGCCTTTGTAATTCCCCGTATTAATTACACGTAAGCAAAGCCATAAAAGAGTACGACCATTATTCAACAAATCTACGACTACCCCTACCCCTCGTTACGTAAATGGAAATGGAATGTGAAATGTGATAGTATATTTTAAAAGTAATTAAGTAGATAGGAATGAAGAAATGAGAAAGAAGAGTCCCAGACTAATAACAAGGCTGCTTCTGAAAATGAAATAGGATGCTAAACGCCAGTCTGTCGGCATTTATGGTGCTTCTTAATTTGAATCAAAATATCATCCATGTCACTAGCAATCCACCTGTTTAGCTGAACTAGAAATTGAGTTTCGTACGTGCATACTACGGCATTCTCCGTAGCACATCTAAAACTACTGTACGTACATATTTATACTTCATAGCATTAGTGACGCAAATGCATTGTTGTTCCCAGTTGCCATTGAACCAGAATGAATAAATGAATGCAAGATATGAATAAGTAGTATTCCGATTCCTAGTCCACATACCTATATGTATCACAATCACACCCTACCATTCCACATTTTCGAAAGTTACGAGGAAGTCTCGTGAGCACCCTATGGAATGCCAGCTGCATTCCCCACATTCATTTCATTTCACTACATTTCTCACGCCTCTTGTTTGCGGCAACATTCCATTCCCATATAACACCCACACGTCCTCCTTCCTTAATAGTACACCGCCAGTCATAAATATGTAAAAATGGGATTGTTTTGTATATGCATTCCAAAGACATTCCTGTCTCATTCCTGTATGCCCTTCTACATAATAGCAATAGCTCGACAGCCCAACGAGGCATGCCACTCTCTGGAATGCAGTAACAGAACAGAACAGACAGATAATTCTATGCAAATAATTACCTGTCCCTCTAGCCTTCTCAACCTATCTCAATATTCATAAGTTGGACTCCAAACATGCATAATATTACACACGTCGTGATGAGGGATTACAATTACGCATAACACACCTCGTAAGCTTATCAAGGAAGTACGAGCACACGAATACGTAATAAACAAGGAGAATGCAAGGAGCATAGAACAATAGTCACCAGTTGTATTGACTGTTGACAATACTTGGCATTGGTCGGTGTTTATCACACGAGGTTTACTTAGGTAAGCGGTATAGCGTCTATTATTCCTGACTCTTGTGCCAGCTTTGCCGGTACGAGGTACGATTTTAGGAAGAAATACAGCGCACATAACAAAGCGCCCAGCAATATAGCGGACAAAATATACATAGCATGAAACAAAGAATTTTGACGGGGTTGGCTTTGGTTTGATTAGGTCCATCTAACCTATCCTAATATAATGCAAGCTAACCCAACCTAACATGTTTTGTATCTCGCATAATATAATTTCTTGCTTTTCCTTAGCTTTTGGCGCTATGCTTTGTCGTAGCGATGTTTCCAATGTTTCTTCGCAACACCGCCACGCCGGTATGAGGACGCCCCGTATTTCGTTACAGAGGCTAAAGCCCAAAACTAAGCTAATAGCGTCCGTCATTGGAGACTTTTCCAACTCCATAATGGACAATCATTAAATTAGAATGTACAACGGTTTCAACTTACCGTCATTGAATCTGAATTTAGCTCTCGTCATTGGCGAACAAGCTAATGTTTGCCAAGTCCATCGTACTTATTAGAAATGAGACTGAATCACTTGGTAGAGTTTTCTGACACTTCATTATTAAACACGTCCCGACACTGGTATTTAACTGTTCAAGTTGAACTCAAGGCAATGTGTGCAGGCAGTGGGAATAATGGAACGAAGGAACTCAACTGCAACTGTAGTGTATCCCGCACTAAATTCTTAGAGCAAATAGAAGTTAAGACGACACGATTGTTAAAAAACGTTGTACGTCGGATACGACAAACCAGAGACCACGCCAAACTCTTTTTCCTGTCTAAAATTCTTCCCTGAACAAATAATTATGCTAACACACCTCGTGCAAACAAATATGATACGATACTGTCATTAACTGGCTTGACTTTGCTTTGGATTGGGCTCTGAGTTTGCTCAAACTTCCTTTCTGTAAGAAAATTGGAGAGCACAGGTGGGGGGATGCCTTCACAGTCCTATTTCCTTTTAGGACATACCGGAATGCTAGTCAACTTTCACAATGAATTCCTTCTCGCAAGACGCGGTATTCTGTATTATTATTATCTGTCGTATTGTATTTTGTATTACACACTCCAATTCTTCCGAATGACAGCGAATCTCGTTGGTTGTATTATTGACTTGTATGTCTGAACTGAAGTATAAGCTCCACGCTACAACAATTGGTAATTTATAACTGACAAGTACACAACTACAAGTTTTCGTCTCAACAAGGTTTTTGTCCTAAACCCGGTCTTGGGACGCTTGACCAGATTTGGAAGAGCTGCAATCCTGCACAGGAATGCTGCTCTGCACTTCTTCCTTGTGTAAGAGACTTATTAACACTTCGCCCCTTCCAAGAATGCGAGATGTGAGTGGGTTAACGTGCAGCTTCACTGATCCGTCTTATATAACCGATATTGACATCAAATTTGTGCAGATTCAATTGAAACCAACGGATGTTGTGAAACACTGAATTATAAATTCACACCTCTTGGCTTGTGCAATAATACCGTAAACCGGTGAATGCTGAATTACACTTTTGTTGTACCAAGGCTTATGTCACAAATTTATTTAAATTTTAAACGAGCAGCAAACAGGGAAATGTGTCACAGTGAAATTTCGAAATGGTTTCCTGGAATTGAAACGAGCACTTCCGCTTATGCTATCGTTTCCCTATTGTTCGACAGTAGTAGGCAGTTGTAAATGTAACAATGCTTTCCAGAGCTTATGAGTGAGTTTATTGAATCGAGGCTATACAAACTCCCCTGCGTGCCCTAACGTATTTAATTTTCCTTTTGAAATCTTGGCTGGGCTTCTAATGGAATGCCGATGATGGCATCCTTCCTCTCCGCTCCTCAATCCAATGCTACTCACTGACTGCCTCGTATTCTGGTTTTTGGAGCCCACGCAAAGGTATCTCTGTAATTATTTGTATGTATGGTTCTCTTGTAATCTTTTTTTTCCTCAAGGGGAGGGGGGAGGGGGTTCAAGCTTTTTCCATGTATATAAAACCTAATGGGTAGAAGAGCTTGTCTGTGAGGGAAAAAAGAGAGCCAAAAGCAAGCCCAACTTCTTGTTCGTCTTCTTCAACAATATAAAAAAAATAGTTATGTTGCTCAGGAATTCGCCTCTGGGGCATTTTCTGTTTAAACCCAACCATTGGGCAACAATAGGAGAAGGATAGACGGCTTGGGATTCGGGATCACGTCTTTCCCCCTCAAACTTTCGACTTCGGCTCTTTTCACCAAACCCACTTTTCCAGGCCAGATTTTCTCTCAGAATTGCGCTAACGCTGATACATTGCGAGTTCTTGTTGTGGAGACAGGTATTTAGATTTATTAAAAATACTCATTTCAAATGCTGTAACGGAATTAGCAATAACATTGTAAATTTTATACACTGAATAGGCATCTCGGAATGCGCGATGAAATAGCTTATCTTGCAAGGCGAGCCGTGCATAATCGCAGCGCACTCAAAATTGCAAAACCGTCATATTTGCAGCACTCAAAATCGCCCAGAGTCAAAATCGCAGCACTGTCACTAACAAATAGTAAAGTTAAATAGTGTTAGGTAACCTAGATTAGGTTACTGGCCATAACTAATTGTACACTACCACTGGGTTTATTATTGTGCTGCGATTTTGACGGTGCTGCGATTTTGAGTGTGCTGCGAGTTTGAAATTTCTGCGATAATAGACCCAACCCCTTGCAAGGGTCAGAACAAAGGCAGACATATAACTGCTTCCGCTTTGATCCATTCACCTAAAAATATGATTTTAAGCCCAAAATGTAAGCTCAAAATTTAAACCGATAGATAAGATGGAAGCGGAAATGTCGTGCAGCCGAGGAAGCGTAGTCGGAGTGGACGTGGTAACCCGGCAGAGCAGCATTCTTAGGCTTCTTTGAGGATGAGGCCCTTAAGAGGAGAATCCTGTCCAACAATAGTGCAGCAGGTATACTATAGGGAAAGAAGGAATCTTCAGACCAGGCTTTCCTTCTTGCATCTGCAATCTGAATTCCTCACAAAGCCCCTCAGCAGCACAAGTACCCCCAATTCCAAAAGTTTGGGGAATGAGGCATTGGACTTGATGGCCTGATGACAACTCACATCCCTCCACTCAGAACAGATTACACTACTACAGGCATACACACCCATACATATAATAGCCTTCGGAAGAAAAGTCCAACAGAATCCTCTTCTCAGAGTGGCGTCATCTATTCGATATTTGAATCCGCAAACATTACCCCACTAGACGTAAATATTTGCTTATACAAATCAGTAGCAATTGGTATTTTACTAGAATTTCCATCAATATGGCCGTTATGATTTATGATTTGTGGTGTAAGCTATGACCGTAAAAATCGAAACCTGGTTTCGTCAAAGTGAAAATGACAGTTTCTGAACAAATTCGGTGAAGAACCGTACCCTTAAATGCAGAATTTCTTTATATCGGAAGGTTATGCCAGCGGCTGTATTTTAGACCAAACAGTAAAAGCGTTGCACATGTTAGTGGCGGGATTTCTCGACAGATGCGCGTGCAGTCGTTCATAAGGTTGACGTTATGCTGAGGAAAGCTCGCGCATAGGATTTTTTCTTAATTCGTGCAAGGTTAGGTTCAGGCAGTTCTAAGGAAGCTAACAGAACCTAGCCCGGACTAAAAAACATTCGACGTACAAGGACCCGCAACATTGGGTTCTGCTTTCAGAGTCCAGAAAATTTAGCGCTTTTACAGCATAGCCATATCTGAGTACCATGGAAGAACGAATTCGACAATTTTGTGAATTCTACACGGATGATGCGAACAAAGAAAAAATACGGTTTGACTGGAAGCCTGTCGGGGGTTTCAGAAGAGTCTTCCACAGTCCAGCGACGCTCCTTGATCCTTGAAGCAGATGACGAGTCGTTCGTAAAAAGAATCTTTCTCCTTCATCTTCCAAACTTGTTCAGCTGCTCCGCTGTAAGGACCTCTCTGTAATCCCTGTAGGCCACTCTCGCTCTAACTAAGTCCAACTTGAAGGTAGCAAAGGAAAAAAAAATCTACATAATTTGAACATGAAGCCAAGCCAGCAACGCAACAGTCAGGGAAAAGATGCACACAATTATACTCCTGTAGCATTTGGATTTCGATTTTTGATGACCACTTTCACGAGTTCTCCAGTAGTACTGTAGTGCGAAGAGTTGGATACAATTTCCATTTCTACAGTATTCTCACTTCTCAAAATCAAATCAGCAGTATACATTTAGAAATTACAACATAATGCGTTTGGTGTGCAGCATATACAAAATGCACTATGCAATTAATATGAAAAGAATTGAATGTAAATATCTATGTCCAACTTCCAGCCCTTGAGGGTTTTATTATGTACCTCGACTGATCAGGTATTTGGTTGGATTCAAGACCAACCCTTTCTTGCTCATCCCAAGAACGCAACCTTACGTTTTTGCTGTCTCGTGAAGATTTGTTATTGTTGTAAAGGGTGATAAGATGTGCTGACTCGTACCTTCTCTCCCTTGTTTTCTGAACCCCATTCATTCTCATTTGAAGCCCTGTATTTCGTTACCCATAACTTGTTAATCCTAATCTTAATGTATGGAACTTCATCTGGAGAGCAGGGCTGGGTAGTGGGCGAGGAAGACCAAAGCTCGAGCGTTTGTATAAACATAACTAATGTATGTTGGGCTCAAATTATCCTTATCTCATCAATTTATTCTTTCCCTCTACCTTCTATTGTTGTCTCTTCCGTGTCACTTGAGGAATTCCGACTTGAGTGCCTGTGGAGCTCAGGGCACGAGCGTCCAATAGTAACTCAAGGGCGGAGAGGGCAAGGGGTGAACTTATCAATAACGAACTCGAATTCGAATTCTAATTTGAAATCTTATCATGGGGTTCGCTAGGGTCAATTTTTTAAGGCAAATATGCACATGGCGTTTTTCAAAGATCATCACCATTTGAACTGAGGAGTATCAGCCATTTTGTGGCAATATATTTTTCTCGTAGCTCATGAAATGAACCATCGGATCATTCGTAACGAAGTTTGCAATATAATCCCAAATGTGATTCGTGGTGGTCACCAAAGAATCTTGGCGGAATTATAAATTGCAATAATGCTTCAGGGGAGCTCTGTCTACCGACTGACTGGTCGCGTCGAGTAGTTCTTAGTGTAATTATGACCCGTATAGCAGAATTGGGTTCAGAAACATTTTTCACGCAACCTATTTGAAAAACAGGGCAAATGCAGATGCGTTTC
>JAQFYT010000346.1:0-27522 GCA_034694925.1 Ceratophysella denticulata
GATTCCCGGTTCAGTGTACTATTCAAAGAAAAATCAAATATTAGTTTCAAAATCATATAAATTTCCGTAGTCTGGTTTTTTTTTAGCATGACCGGAAAGTTATTCCATTAAATGAGTAAAGGTCATTGTTTTACAAAATATAATCGATAAATGCGAGCAATTAAAAGGGTTTGAAATCTGAACGCACTTGAAATTTAATAAAATTTTGATCGAGATTAAAATTTTATTAAGCTGCATTTCGCTATTCTCATTGCAATTAATTTAGATTATTAACTAATTTTAGTTTTAATCCCATAAGGTATCGTGATTAGGAGCAAAATTTTAACAATGGTAGAAGTTGAATCAAATTACTAAATTGTTTGAGAAAACTATTATTTTAAGATACCGCTATTTTTTATGTTTCTATCCTTGTTACGTTAGAACTTAGATGTAAATTTCCAAAATGAATGAGTTGCTATAAATAAACAGAGCACGAGTGTCAAGGTATGATCAGTACGATGACGGCGATTTCAACATAAGTACAGCGTTTTCTAGTTCCTTTCTGGAATATAGGAGATTCTGCGTCCAGAATATCCAGTTTAGTTCTAAGTTGTAGATAGATTTTAAGGTATAGTTGTGCTTCGAAGAGCAGTATTGTTTTAACAGGCGAGAATCGGCCTGGAAGATTGAATCCAGGGAATAGCTTCCGTTTGACTATAAGTTTGGTTCCAATCGGGGTGGCTCGTTCGGGATGCCACATTTATTGCAATGAAGATTATGGTGTCCACTATAGTTTGTATAAACGCAAACGGTTGTATCCATAGGTTAGTTAGATCCAGGAAGTTGGTTACAGGTCCTAGATCACGTGAGCATGCCGGAATTAATTGTTTAGAATCAAAATAAGCATTGTGCTTAGTGGTAGTTTCCGGGCATTGTGACATTAGAGTCAGAGAAAATACGCTAGGACTCAGAGTGTAGCTTCTGTAGTTTGTTTCCTGTGACTTCATAGTTGGTGTAAATAGGGAATAGTGTCTATTTACAGATAATTTTAAATCCTCAAATACGTCATTTTTAGGTGTTTGTGTGTAGACTAATTGTTCCGTGATATACGGGATTTTAATTGTAACCTGACATGGTAATTGTGTTAAGTATCGGTATTTGGGCGAGTTTGTCCCCTACTTCATTGGTTGTTATTGAGTCCAAGAATTCTGCAAAAATTGATGATTAATCAAAACATGGGGAAGGTGAACAAGTCAAAGGTCATAGGTCAGGTCGTGGTTCCGACTGTAAAACAAGCTAAGAAACTCTCCGATACAGAAAAGAAGAAGCTTGGTGGCCTAGTGAAGGAATACACTGCAATATGGGATTTGAGTGACCCATTACATTCACGTCGAGATGCTGTGCTCTCTGCATGGACCAAAATTAGCAAGGAAATGGGTGAAACTAGTAAGACTGAATATCTATTAAAGTCACAGTTTTAGTTAGAATTACAATTACAAATCATTAAAGTAAATGTTCTGGCTCATTACATCTCCTATTACATCCGATTCACAGTTCCCATTTGTAAAATCAACTGGAAATCTATGACGGATGCATTAAAGTATCAAACGAAGGAGAAGAACAAGCGAAAAACCAAGGGCACGTCAGGTGATCCTGCTCCAGATTTGAGTACATCCAGCGATGAAGGCGACATGGACGGAGAAAAGGACGTGGACTCACTGGAAATCTGGCCCCTATGGGAAACAATGAAGTTTATGTTGGAGGGAAAGCCAAAGCGGAAGTGAGTGCAATATTTCATACTAAAATGATTCAACGCTGATAATACACTAAATTAGGCATTGGCTAATGTGCTTAACATAATTGAATATGCTGTATTCCGTTAGGACTATGAGTAGTTTGGAAAGTACTGTCACGCAAGATGTAATAGAAGAACGCATTACTCCTGACCTTGAAGAGCCCGGTTACTCCGTTCAGGACGTGCGAGATGATTGCCCATCCACATCCAAACAAACTACGAGCAACTATGCTTACGTAAGTACTAATACACATCTATTTGATGTATCATATTCCAAATGGTATATTGTGTATTTAAATATGCTTTATATGTATTCATAGGCGACAAAAACAAAAAAAGTGGAATCTTCGGCAGAAAAAATCGCTCAGAACCTGGCTGACTTTATGGAGTTCAAAATGGAGAAGGCTGCAGACTTTAAACCTACACAGGAACAATTAGAATATCACACAATGTACTGTAATCTGGACCGCATGCTAAAAAAGTTGCCTATATCGGTAGTTGAAGACTTGAATATGAAGTTTATTCAAATCACCTATGAGCAACTGAAACTTTACGAAGGTACTATTACTATTCAACTGGAGCCGTCTGAATAATTTTAGTTGAACTGAGAAATGAAACCAATAATACTCTATAACTTTAACAACATACAGAACTGAGTTCTCATTCTACGATTAATCTACAGCTATACAATAAATCCGACTTTGTTATTCCTGGTACGTTGCCCGTCTTTGCCATTCCACAGCGCCAAGATCGGAGTTGAAATACTGTTTTAACTGATTTCGAATTGCTGTTGCAGACTTTGTAGGTCTTCCTTGATTATCATAGCTTAGATTGGTATTCATCGTAGAATTATTGTTGACTTGGCTCCTCCATGCACCTGGCATAAAAGTGCCATCCTCACTGTACGTATCATCAAAACCTGCAGGGCAGTACTCAGGCTTGGATTCCGTCATCATGAAGTTGTGAAGAATACAGCAGGCAGAAATTATTTTTTGGGCACGGTCGGGCTTCATAAATAATGTTCGGGCTAAGCAAATCCATCGGGCGCACAGTATTCCAAACGCGTTTTCCACGCACCTTCTGGCTCGGCTAAGCCTATAATTGAAGATTCTTTCTTCAGGTTCCAGACCTTGGTTTTTTGATCCTTTGTATGGCTTCATAAGGTTTCGAAGCAAGGGAAAGGCATCGTCACCGAGGAAGAAATTCGGAAGCGGTTTCCCGTTTACAACTCTCTCACCCGGGATGCTCAATGTGTTGCTGAGAAGCGCTTGTCCGAAATCACAATTCCTGAAAACTGTACTATCTCCCTCGCTCCCGTAAGCACCGACGTCGACGTACAAGAACTTGTAAGCAGCATCTGCCACCGCCATAAGCACGATACTGTGGTACCCCTTATAGTTGTAGAACGCAGATCCAGCATTATCAGGTGACTTGATTTCTACGTGTTTACCATCCACACACCCCAGGCAGTTCGGCATATTCCATTTCGCATGAAATTCGTTTGAAATTCGGTCCATGTTTCTTCATTCATGACAGGATAATACTTGGATTTTAGAACTTTGACGATTGCAATACAAGTCTGCTCGATTATGGGACCGATTCTTTGTTTACTAACGCGGTAGACGGACGCCAAGTGACGCTGTAGCGTGCCGGAGGCTAAAAACTCTAACGTGATGCAGAGTTTTTCTTCTGCAGAGATCTGATCATGTGGTCTTGTGTTTGTCCTTGGTCTAATGTGCTTCTCCAACATGGATAGGAGAACATCGAAATCCTTTGGTAGCATATGGAAGTTTTCTTTGAATAAGTTTGGATTTCTTCTAAGATCCGGAATCTATTTAAAAAATGAGGATTTATTACAAATGTACTTTTGGTAATATATTAAGTTTCAGAAAGCTATAAATTATTATGTCCAACACGAAATATTGTACTTACGTCAGTAAAAAACCTTCCTTTGGTTTTTCGGTCTGCCAGATATGGATTGACCCAAACACGTTTTGGTCGTCGTTTCTTACGGTTGACCATTAGTTGTCTGTAGTATTCCAGACCAGCCATCAATATCAGGTCATCCTCTGTGTCACTCATCTTCCGTAATAACTTAACTAAATTGCAGTACAAATAATTTAAAGCTAAATAAAAGAAACTCCAGAATTTTCTATTATCACTCGTTTTTTGATTGTTTTGGTTTGAAAGTAAAAATGTAAACGAATTTGAAGTGATACGCCCGCTCTACCGCCAAAAACAACATTTAGGTCTCTTCGATTTCACTATCATTTCACTCGAGAAGTGAATACTACTAGTGAAAATTCAGAAGTGAAAACTGGGGTGAAATAGTTTTTCCTCCGAATTCCACGACCACCGCGCAGGGCGCTTTTCACGTGAACTTTTCCGCAGGTATTTCACGCCGACTGAGTACTAGACTTAAGTCGGAGCAAGTGGTTGAAACGAAACCTAATGATGGGGATGAAATCAAAAAGGACAAGACGAGCGATGCAGATGCTATTACAATCCAGGGTGACATATTCAACTCGCCAGATCGAAACGTCCGACAGATGATTACTGCGGGAGGTACTCCGCTCGAGCTAAACATCAACCTTACTCTTCATATCTGCTATCGTCATGCTTCTGGAACTAAGGACAACTGTCGTTGCAATGAAACCATGACAGGTACCCGGGATACAAGCCATCCAGGTCGCCAGTCACTCGAACCAACGGAATCTCGAGGTGAGACAATTATTTAGCTTCATCGTGACTGATATCCTAGATCCAATGTCATTTTTACCAATATTACCCAAATACGGTTGAATTATTATCAGATAACGCTGAACACCGGGTTCATGGATTGACGAGCATGCTGGATTTCATGCAAGGTATGATAACGAGATATCGATTAAATATCTACTACAGAGTCATGTTTACTTTGACACTTTCACATTGACGTTTTCTGATAAATAGCGGGAAGGAAGTCCGTGCTATGCACATGAGGACGGAAGACGTGACTTGGACATTGGAATTTAGCATGCGTCCTGGTGGGAGACTGCGGTCCGGGCTATCACGCCGCAGTCTGAGACAACGGGAGAAGACGTCATTACTGATAAGTCGTGCGTCAAAAACAGCGACATAAATTTTACCTTATAAGTAATACAATTAGGTATGCTACAAATAATATATGTATGTATGTAGTTTGTACATTGTATTTCATTCATAACATTTACAGTTTTGCGCCTGAACGTCCACCACGAGGGCGAATTTAAGGAGGGATGGATAAAGAAGAAATCAAGAAACATTATGACACGATGAAACGAATACTATTGACCAAAGTACGAAATAGAATTGTGTTAATAAAATTATCCATTGACGTTTGATCTTTTTATATGGCTACAGATCAAGGATAATCTTGATTATTAAATGTTAACTAATAATTATTCCCTACTTATTCAAGTTCCTAGGCATGACGCATAACATAGCCAGGTACATCTATAACGCATGAAGGATTAGTTGACACTTAAATTTAAAATAGCACATAACAGGTGTAACCAGAATATTTTACCTCTATTTACAACCTACATATACATAGATAATTTCCGATTTCCACAACCCGTAGCACGTGTGTTCGCTCAAGTCAGTGAACGAGCGGTTACTCAACACATCTGTATAGCCGAAATAGAACATGACCTTTCGGTTCTTAGTAGTATACCTGTTCCATTCCGAGATTAGCTTCGTTCTGCTCAAACGTCCCCATTTGAGATCATTAGGAGCCTCCTAACCACCGGACGTGTTGAGAAAGCACCAGTGGTCTCAACTTACCTTTACCTCGTTTCCAAAATCAAACTCGCTTAAGAGAAAGCCTAGGTAGCAAAAAACGGTGAAAGTTTTAACAAGTCAAGGTAGAGCTTCGGCTTTCTTGGATTCGGTTGTAGGATTAAGGAAGACTTTCGTTCAAGTCTTACACAAGAAGATAGGAGCAAAATGTATGTAATTCATGTTCGGAGTGGGTTCAGGCTTGAGCCGCACAGTATGCTCGGATTTCGGAGCTGTTTCCGCTTCGAGGGCAGGGTTCCAGATCACAAGCCTAGCTGTCAACGTCATAGCGTTAGGATTCGGTTTGGCGTGGTATGACGAGACTCATCAAAACAGTGTCCTACACGCTTCAGATTAAACGTGCAAAAGTAGTCCAAAGTTGGCTTGGAACACTAATTCTATGCATTTAGCATTGTTCTGCTTTAACACTATGAGGGGATTTATGCTGCCACACCAGAAAATACAAACTATTGAATTGCTGAGGCCAGAGCGCAGTTTCTGACGTCACGATTTGCGCAAATCCTGATCTAACAACAAAAATCCTCACATATTACGCTATATTCTACAGCTAAAGTTCAATTCAAATCGAAACCTTTGTTCAACCATCCTTTCCCATTATAATTTGAAAATGGTAATTTTTGATACGTCGCTTTTCATTTTAGTTTCATGATTAATAAGCAATTCTCGGTTTACGTATCTACACGAATTATGCATTGAATTCTTCATCATCTGACGTTCTACTCAACCAACCCTGGCAGACAGAGAGCTGCAGTCACGTCGAGTGATGGGAGTCATTTCTGGTTTGGTCTGGTCTGAGCAATAAATATGGTATAAGCTAAGCGAGCTAAAAAGTTGGTAGACGCCGCCGTGTAAAAGTAAACTTTTTAGAGTTATACCAGACCAGTGCAGTGCTATCTACTTGGTATTCGGCGGAGAGGCAGTGCGGGAGACAGAGATGAATCCCTGGATGGATGATGTCTGTCATGTGCTTCTTAGGCTTTACGCACTTTTCCCCCCTCCCCTGGTAGTATATACTGCAACGAGTCAGGGTGAAGGTGAAAGTGAACACGAATGCGGCTGCAATCTGCAATTCAACTGAATTGCATTCAGTCAAAGTCCTAACTCAGCATTGAAAAGAAAGCAAAACTTTCACTCTGAGACGTAGGTGAATATTAATGTTCAGAAACTTGTAATTTGAAAGACCATAAAATACTACCGCAATGTTCGACAGTGGTTTTTTCATATTTCGGGCGATTTTAATATTCAATCTACAACCTGCATAGGACTATATCTGTAGGACTAGAAAATCAGTGCCTTCTTTCAAGAAAACCAATAAAACAATGAGTGCCAGTTCACAGTGCCACAGAAATACCTGCAAAATTTGTCATTGCCATTGCTCACACTTAAGCGAATGGAATTCTTAGTCGAAAACCCACCAGAGAGAATCAACATTGCTATAATTGTAGACGTGAAAGTCAAGTGAGCCCCGCCAGACTGCAGAGAGTAATTGAAGGAAATTAAGTGCAGGCTTTCTCTGGAAACCCTGAGCCAAACGTTAGGAAACTTGATGAAGTACAGTGTGACTCTGACTTTCTCATGAACTAGGTCAACTGCACACTCCACCCTGACGGGAGAAGAAGAAGAACTTTAAACTTTATTCCATCCGCGGTCATTAGCACAACTCCTTCTCGGAGTGCTTTGGCCTCAGCTCCATTCATTTAAGTCCGGAACAGCCGGCCAGGGAACCTTCGGGCATGCCACAGACTTTCTTCACACAAAAAATAAACACCTGCTTCACAGCAGCTTAGGACCAGAAGTTAGGGTAAATTGAAGTATGTCATAGCTGCAGTAATTCGCTTGCTTGGAATGTACTCGTATATGAATTTTGAAGCTTTCCCTGACCTGCAAAGATTTTAATGACATGCGTAAGGCATTTTTAAGGAATATAAATATAGCTAACAGAGAGACAGACGGATAGCAGGACTCATCCCAGTAGATCCTCTGGTCTAAAATAAAAAGCGTCAATGACCCACTGGTCTCAAAATGTGGTTTTTCGCCCATAGACCCAATTCCTTCACCATTACAACCAGGCCCGTGAATCTTGTGGCCAGACTCCCAGCAGATCTCAAGTCGTTCCCGAATTTCACACCATAAACTAGAAGTGGACCCACTGAAGTCTTGAGACCATTGAGCCACAACAGGTTTACATTAGCCAAGAGCTAGATTTCTTCTCTCTCTCTCTCCCGGAAACTGGATGGGTGGGCTGGGAGATAACTAACTGGAACCGGACCTAAAATCCCACCCGAGTGGTTAAGACAATTCATTACACCTCGCCTATGTCGGAGCTATCCTCAAATCTCAAATCCTAAAACTGAAACGAGCACAGGAGAAAACACGCGACAAAAAGCCCGGCGAAGAGAAAGTAAATATTGTACAGCGTGCGATACATTTTAACTGCGGGTCGTAATTTCAGCAATACATCTCTTGCGTAAAGACGTACCTAACCAATGTGCGTATTTCTCCGTTGAAAGTTCGGTATATTGGTCTCCAAATCACAATAGTAATGTTACTTCAGGAAATACTACAGCAACAGCGTAGATACAGATTGACACTACAAGATTACAGTGCTGTGAAAGAGATACATTAAACGAGAATGGACCTAATCCTGCGTGACACGACGGTGACAGGTCCTGTCAATCCGAAGCTACTCCAAAGTGAGACCAAGAAGACTTCGACAGTTGCCCCAAGACACCGGTCCGTGTAAACGGAATGAGAAGCTCCAAAGCGGTCCCAATGGACTCTTCTGTGGCTCAACCGCGTACTCAACTTAACCCTCGTTTATCAGCCCAAAAAACCCTTGAATTCTTTAAGTGAAGAAGGAAAGCAGTGAAAGAAGCGGCGAGCGAGAGAGAAAGCAGGTCTCCATAGCACTACAGTAGTAGTCTACGTAGCCTCACTCGAGAAAAACGTGTGAAATAAAAAATTACGAATGGCAGAAGCTCAGACAAGCTTAAGGGCATATGAACTCGGAACGTGGACCAGAGGACCGGACACGTAAAACGAAATGTATTGCATTCCAGTAGCAATAAACCTCCTGAGTAGAGGGAATGAGAATGAATGTCATGGTCAATTTCATTTTCTCTTCAGTGGATTTCAGAGCTCAAGTTTATTGGCCGCGTCGTAAACTTTAAAATGATTTTTTATTTACCGTTACAGGAGGTCCGATTCCGTAGAACGATCTGAGAAAACAGTATTGGACTCGGTATTTTGGAGGGTCTTAATGGAATTTGACCAATGGTCATACACGTTACAACATTAAACGTAGGTGGTCATCAAGAATAATTTTACACTTTACAGGAAATGTCTTTGTGTAAATTACAGCACCAGCTTTGCACTGAAATGTTTACTTTTATTTCAATAAACTGACCAACGAAAGAACCATTACTAAATCATGGTATCGCGGTCGCATGGTGCTAATACCAAAATATTATGACACCGGGAGATACGCAATGAAAGTTTCTTTAATTTAGTATTTTACATGGTGGTTACATGTCTTGGTCCCAATTTTGGAACTATGGTCGTTAGATTTACTTTTATTTTACTTACGTTGTTACAGTAATGATTTTGATTAAGATAAATTCTAGATTTCTCATAAATATGATTCAACAAGTATTCACTCATCGCTCGCCTGAGTACGCTTGCCTAATTTCGACAGTAGTAATGTAAAATATACAATGTAAAATACTGCTTTCGCAAATGCGGTAAATCCACATCACAATTAACTGTAGCTGGAGTATGTATGAAATAAATTGAATAATTTCGATGGATTTCTCGGATTAAAATCACTGTTCGTAATTTTTTATTTAATTATAAAGCTCATTATAATTTGGTAGGTTCACGCCCGACTTAATTAAACCACTTTTAAAATGTAGATTTTGTTGTTTTAGATTTCGTTCAGGAATCACGTGCACTTACCGTAGGCTTAATCATTACGTTCTCAAATTAGCTCAGTATTAGACTTTTAGGACTAAATAGCTTTAAAAGTCTGGGTTCATTATAACTCCCAACAAATCATAATTAATTAAAATTAGTGTAAATAGAATAGCACAAAGCTTACTTATTTAAATTTGTAATTATATTATAAATCAATTCTATTGATATGATGACAGTACATACTTGAATCAAGAAAAAGAACAAACAGAATAAATACTTAATTACATCAACAGAATCAGGAAAACAACGTGTTACATTTAGAATACAGAATACATTTTGAAAACAATCTTAAAATTTGGCAATTCAAACACTTTTGCATTCATGAAATCATCAAAATTCAATAAGACTAGACTCTCGTCTCAATAGGTATAGAACAGGCTTATGGATCAAAATAAGCTAGTTACTAGGAATCCTTAGTTTACCTATATAGTAATTGTCGTATCGCAACAAAAATTGTCTAATCGCTAACAAATAGTTCCTTAAAATAGGTTTTATGTACAGGGTTCTTTTTTTTTCTTTGGAAAATCAGCTCACGATTTCAGTTTTTCGACAAGTCAAAAAAACATGAAAACTTAACCTAGCTCTGCGCTAAACTAAAAGTACAACTAATTTTCCTATTTTTTTTAAAACTAATTATAAAATTACTCTTTCTTTAGCTCAAGTTTTTGGTAATTTTTGGTCTTGGTATCTAGAACTAGAACTATAACTACCATAAAAGTTAATTACATACTGGAATCTGTCACGAACCTACAAGTAAATTGCACTGCAGAGAAAACTCAAAATTCATACTTACCATATCAAATATCGTCAGTTTAACACAGAGCCAAATGATATAAATCGTGCAAGTAAACTGGACAGCAAAATCGATGCGCATGTCGAATTCGAATGGACTGTAGGACTTGGGTGGCTAGCTTAAAAGTTTGAATCGCCGAAATATCTCTCATCCGCCGCGGGCGGGAGTTCCGCCGATTCAAACGTTTAAATTAGCCACTATTGAATTGCAATATTCTAAATAGAGCAAATATGCTGGTTATATCTACTACAACAAAATACTTATAAGTTCGTTTATAGATTCCACTGAATAAATTGGGATACCTAATTAATTAATTTTAATGTACCTTCTTAAATACTTGTGAAATGTGGTCACAAAATGTATAATTCCTCAATGTGATTTAATTGGTATGTATTTACAGCTAATCCTACCTGCTATTTAGACGTGAAGGAGACAAATACGGGTTTAAGCATGTATGTTGTCCCTGCTAAGCCCAAACTACGAGAAGGTCTATGTATCAGTATAACTGTAATTCAATTTATGACTATCGTCTCACACTCGACTCTTGAAGGGAAAATATAACTTTTGACCCTTTTTAAATAGCTAAGCTAAGCAATACTTGATTTCTTTTAACCTAGATATTCGTAAAGACTTTACAACAATTACCCTTTTGCCTGATTTGATTGATTTTGCCTCAAATAAAGAAGCACAGTAGAGTTAATTAGACTTATTTGTCCTTTAGATTTGACTACCTTCATTTCTTTGCTAAGCTAAATCCTTCTGAGGCACTCATTTTGACATCTTCACTTACTCATAACTCATAATACTTGTCGCCTATACTTTACACGTTACATGCACTCAACTCGAGTTACTCTACAATTACTACCTTCAATCACCGGAAGATTCCTTCATATGAAAATTACATTAATCAAAGAAAAACCTTCTTATGACCCTAAACTATTAGGAATTGGGGTAAACCGAGAATACTTACTTGCTTTGTAACAACGTATAGAAATCAAAACGTACCTTAAAACGTAGCCTCCAGGCAATAAGCCTACTCCCTCCCTCTGGTAACTGAACTGACGACTACAAGATTCGACTACGAATTGTCTTTTGTAAGCAATATTTGGATACTCTCAGTATGCCTTGATTGATGTATAGATAGTACTTAGTAAATTATATAAAACTCATTCAAAACTGACTGGAATTCGTTGCAAAAATAAAAGTTAAAGATCAGTTGATAGGTAGGTGTGGGTAATAGGTAACGTACTTTGCAAATCATGAGAACGTAATAGTACAAATAGGAAATAGGGCACCAAAAATCAACTACATATAACGGGTGAGGCATTAATTTGGCAAAAAATCAAAAATTACGCCAATCTTTCACCAAATTAAGCCCAAAAGTAACTCTAAGATAGCTCCAAATAACATTAAACATAACATATAGATGTACGTAATTTACAATAATTATTATTCCCATTACCAGCACAGATACAAACAACGGAATTTCCCGCAAAAAAACTGAACAATAACGTATACAATCAAAGACAAGGTAAAGGGTGCACGAACGAAGAACTGTCATTAGATTCAACAGCTCACATTCCAGGTTTAAGACTACAATTTTCTACATAGTACAATCAAAAAATCAATTACAAGTACTAAGACAAGAAAGAAGGTTTGATTAAAAATACTTTGGTTTTCAAGGTGTCAAAGTTTCAAGAACGGACGAGCAATGAGAAGGTTTTTTTGGGTTCTTGGACACACGAGCAGCAGCAGTCGGACAGCACAAGGAGCAAATACGTCATTTTAGGGAGTGGAAAAAATTAATTACGTAATAATTCAAAAGTTCAGTGAATTGAATATATTTACTTATTGTGTTTTTTGTGTGTGCTTTCTGGACGAATTTCACTGTTATAACTGAAATAAAAACAAAAAATAGACATAGATAAGGTTAAGGGTCACATTACAATTGACAGCACATATACCATTAAAAACCATTTACCACGAACGACCAATAACGACATGACGTGGGGCTAATGAGCAATTACCCTTGGGACCTATGTATCACCCTACACGACCTGAATGTTAGGCATCCAGGCTTTTGTGCTGCACAATTCACAACCAATCAAAATACTTACAAATTACAAGAAAGCGGACAGAAAACATGGAAAATCACCCAAAAATATAAAAATATATTGTAAATTGTACTCTTTTTAATTAAATGTAATCAAATGAAAACAAAATTGGCAGAGTTCGATTGTCTTGTATCCGTAACGAAGCAAAACAGTATAGGTACCTACTATACGGTCTATGCACCTAAGAGGCTTTGCAAATGAATATCGTGCGCATGCGTGATGATCGATATTATCAGTTTGAAATTTACCGCCACACGCCAACAAGTCAACTTATCAGCGTTCAACTCAATCAGATTGAACCTCCGCCTGAGCCAAAAAATCTGCAAATGAGCGTTAGATGGAACCGCCACACGCCAAAAAACAGCCAATGTACGAATAATATTTTTCGAATACATCACGACGCAGAAAATGCAAATCCAAAGCCTCTTTGCAGCCAGCGGAATATTTATTCGCATACACCTATTTCAATATGTATAGTGATTTCGAGCTGCCACGTTGGATCAGGTGCCTTCGAGCTGTTTATTTCTAATTAAGTAAATGGACCGTGTGCCTGACTTAGTGTGTACCTACCTGAATTTATATGTCATGGACTCATTACCCTAATTGTGACAGTAAGTTTTGAGTTGAGACTAGAACTTTGGTTACACCTAGTTTGATTATAAGTTCGTAGGTAGCACCTGTGCAAAGTTTTGTTAATTGTACGTAACCAAATAATAGAGATATTAATCAAGATATGCAAATAATCCTATAATTAAAATTAACTAAACCTGAAATGCAGTCAGTTAGCCCTTCTGACAAGCATGTCGACTATATGGCAATATGATGAAGTGTTGCAAATAATTTTTTTTGCAAAGCCTACTTACTCTCATTCGAATATGAATCAAAATCCTGACGTCAATGCTTCAAAGTTTCAGCGTCACTTTCTCTCTTATTTTTTTGGCACTTTTTGATGGATGGATGGACGTGAAATGTAATAAGTTTTTTTCTTCTACTTTCTCGCTTCGACTCAAAATCATGTTTTTTTTCTCTTTTCGAGAAAAGTTTTCCGAGTCAAAAAAGTAAGTATCCGTTACGTTATGTGTAAGTAAAAAGGTGACGATGACGAGAAGGAGCGTCAAGTCAACAAACCCTGCCTGATTCCATTTTCTTAAAACTAAGAAACCATTTATGTACACTATACTATAGGTAATATTGGATTTTGTTTTTACGATACCAAGAATGAAGTCTCTTACATTTTTTTCTCTTGTGTATGGATTTTTGTCTTGTCGGTTTTGGTCAGTTTTCTTGATTTTTTTCTATAGATACTAAAAAAATGATGAAGAAGAGGGTCCTTGTGCCTGTCAGTTGTGTTGGTGGATAGTTTGGCTAGTAGGGCTTGGCTGCTTCCTTGGACCGCTTGAGTTGGACTTTGAGACGCTTCATTCCAACTTGGAAGCCATTCATGGCCTGGATTGCCAGTTGGGCTGACATTGCATTGTCATAGGACACAAAGCCTGTGGGGACAGAGGAAGAAACCCAGAAAGAAAGTCAATCTATCACTTCGACTGTCACTCATACTCCAGACATTCACATCCGGTGAGACTGGGCCTAATTCACTTTTTTTCGAGAGACACCAAGAACTGCGTTGTGGGTTGGGTTGGTATTCGTAAGTAAAACGAAATATATCTAGGCAAAGGTTTTTACAATCAAAATTTACAATGCCGCATTCACGTTCTATATTTGAACTCGGGGCCAAAATACTGGGTTTGACGGCAGTTCATTTGGAACTTGTCATTTCATATTACATTAGGTCAGGTGTAAAATGCGTCACATAGTTGCTGCAAAACCAGTATTCCTACCGTAAATTCAGTATTACTGCCGTGAAGTTAATTACGAGCCGTTTATAATTAGTTACGTCCCATTATAATCAAACGTTACGTGTCCAATGCGAAAAATGTAATTGTCTTAACTTGGTTCAGTGTATAGTTCTGAAGAATATTGATTTAGAAAGCTCTTCGCGACGAAATATGTAGGCGAATATCAGTCTCTCAAACCGGGTATGAAAATAGAAACTATTGTAAATAAAGTTTACTCACCAAAACATTTGGAAAGATTGGTATTTTTGTCAATGAATACTTTGGCAGAGATCACAGTGCCGAAGGGCGTGAACATTGAAATTAAATCAGAATCACTCGCCTCGGGCGGCAAATGATAGATGAAGAGATTGGCACCTTCCGGTCCCTCGGACTGAATCAAACCAAAATAAAACACAAATTACTACACTTCTTTCCTCAGGTCAGGAATAAGATTTGATAAAAATTTCAAAATATTTGGCAACACGAGAACGGACAAAAAAAACAGACACTGTAACAAAACAGTAGCAGCGAAAGTAGTTTTGATTTGTGGAATGAAAGAAAAAAGTTCCAGAGTGGTCTGGATTTTCGAAACATACATTTACCTGCTTGTTCACAACATTGGAACGGAGTGCACTCGTGTACGAACTCAAGCCTGGAAAGTGAAAAGAAGGCCGGTTTTATACCATTAACACAACGGGATTTCGAAAAACTCATCAAAATCAGGCTACTACAATCAGTTTGAGACAAAACAGGAAAATACAGTACTTAGTCTACATTATGAATCTATTACATACGAACAGTTGCACTGTTTTGGAAGCACACAAATAAGTAAGTACATATACGTATTAGACCCAAAATACAAATTACCAAACCCATTTTCTACTCATTACGAAAAAAAAACAAGGCACATGGATGAGTTAGTTAACACGGCCGCACGTGGCATGACACTATCTACGTCAACATCACGGAATCACGAAATCATGCTGAACGGATTTGTATACCCTCCGAACTCAACTTTTGTAATTGACATTACCTGGATGAAGTCCATTACCAGTGTAGGAACTGGCAAGGGAATTGGTTGATCCCAATGAACTCCCATTAGCACCTGAATAATTGTAGTCTATTTATGTATAACGGAGAGAAGGGGGTCCACAGCAATAACACGCACCATTTTGTTTGGAAAGAAACAAAGAGAAACGAACACGAATCAAAAACATGGGACGATTTTACACCAAATAAGTTGTACAAATAGAAAGCTCGTCAAATGACAAACATTGGCTGGGTTAGTTAATTTTTGTGAATAAAAATAAAATCCAGACGGATCCAATTCAAGGCATCGTGTGTCACGATACTGTTCGTTTATTCCACGCTTCGCCCGATGAGAGCATGAGTTTCAGCTACACTTCAGTTCAAAATCGTATTTTCATTGCAAAACGCAGCTATTTGAAATGCGACAAGTTTACAATTATTCCTGCATTACCTGTCTGAAGCTGACGCAGTTTAAATCGGGTTAAGTGAGTAGAGTAAACGCACAGTGGTCGCGTTTATAACGCTTTAGCCAAAATATTAAGCCCGAAATAAGTTATAAATAGCTTAAGATTAGTCAATTCCTATATTTAATGATTGTAACTAGACGTACCGGTAGGAGAGAGCGACGAAGTTCCTCCGATGGCCGCGGCAAGAGCAGCTTGGACCCCAAGAGCAACCGAGTGCTGATTTGACGTAACTCCAGTCGTAAAATTGGCTAGTGCTGCCAATGCAGCAAGCTCGCTATTGGCTCCGGATGACCCTGTTAGACCGGCCAGCGCGTTATGGGAGGGGTTCGCCATTGACGCCAGCGTTGCTATTCCACCAAGATTATTCAGCTGAGAGAAGTAATTGTTGCTCTGTTGCTGTTGTTGTTGTTGCTGCTGTTGCTGAAGTTGTTGGAGAAGCTGGTAACCGCAAAAAGGAAATAATTCGTTTATCAGTATTTTCAGTTCGTGTTTCAGTTCATTTGGTAGCAAAATCTCAATTTCATTTCAAATTTTATCAGATAACCGTTCAATAATATTATTGTGGAATTGCTGAGCATGCTCGGAATATCTGTTATTACGTTTATGAGGGTAATTGGACAACCTGACCTTGTGACCTTAGCTTGACCGTTAGGACAGTAACTCTGACCTTTGCTCTACATTTAAGACAACAACGCTGACCCTTGCTTGGCCTTTAGTGCAGTAAAATCTGTACAGTATTTGAATTTGACTGCAAACTGCAGGTTATTGGATAGACTATATTATTTGGTATGAAATCAATTCGAGTACACAAAATACATTAATTTAATATCCAATATCTGCCTATACTAATTGCAATTCATTAACATTAATTGAGTTATCTTTTACTAATTCTCTACAACTGACCTCAGCAACAGCATTATTTCAAACTAGTACTGTCTAGAAGCATTGGTTTAAATAGACGTCCAATAATTCGGAACATATAGATTCCAATAGAATTTTTAAAACACAGTTATGTGGCCATTGCAAGTCCTATTTGTCTGTACCATATCATCCCTCGAACTCCCGACCACGGAAGCAGGTAAGTATTTTTTTTGGAGTCCAAGTTTAAAAAATCATGTGTTATTATAACACTTTGATTTATGCACTATTAATCTATGTACAATGTAAAGCCCTAGGGAATCAAAGTAAAGTGGAAATTCCTGCTAGAGTTAATGTTGGAGACTCAGTTGACCTAAAATGTAAATTCAGCGTAAAGCCCGAATGTCCGGAATGTTATGGATTCAACTGGAGTCGACGAGAGAAAGAACCAGAACCGGAAATTATCTATGTTCAATACGGTTTCCCGACTGAGAATGAAGAGCAATGGCCTCCTGTCCCGGGAGTGGAAGTTGAGGTAGTTTAATTTAAGTTTTAACAGAAATTGAATTAATTTGCTCGTAATACGCACTTAAAAATATTTGGGTTATTTATCTTATTCGAATTTATTCATAGTCACTCTACGACCGCTGGAATAGGACCAAATAATTTTGTGGACACCATGCGCCTCAAGAACGTTAGCCATGAAACTTCTGGAACATTTTGCTGTTTACTCTTCACAACCATTGGTGAACCGGGTTCATTGCATTCGATTACATTTTCAAGAGATTGTGGAAATCTCACCGTTAGTTAAATCAATGGATAGCTTTTCTTGAATTCTTAATTTGGAAATATATTCATTATTTAGAATTTAGCACAGTAACCCTCACTTTTCGACATCCGAGTAAAATTACCAAAAACGACAATAAAACTTACCGTGAAATATGATTGGGGAGCAATAGCATTCATTGACGGCGTGGGTGCCGTGAAATTAGCCAGCATGGTGGACTGGATTTGATGATGGCGACGTTGGTCCTTGTCCTTTTGTGTATCAGCAAACTTGACGACAACGGGAGATGAGCAACCCTGGACCACAAAGACAAATTCACATTTGTGTTAACACAGATGGATTTAATTGACTTTGTTCCCAGTTCAATAAATATTTTGTAGTGCTTGAATTTAAATTGAGAGAATTTCTTTGAATAAACATGACAACTATTACACACTACTGCCACTGACAAATAGCATGGATGAACATGAAAGTTCACAAATAACATGTACGAGTATTTACTGTGGAAAATACTAGTCAGTACGGGATTTGTATGGGATACAGAAGCTCCACGTACAGTTACATAATGTCAATGTGCATTACTAATTGAGACACAATAGTCGGAAGAAAAAATGAAACTGGACAATGAAAATGAAAGAAAAGACCTTACCTCCATAGTCAAAGAATGATGAAGGGCTTTGATGGCACTCTGGGCACATTGTTTGGACGCAAACGTAATGAACGCACATCCTGTGTACACACAACATTGACAAATATATAGAGAATGCGACACAGAGGTCAAGAACTCAAAATACTCAAAAGGCTTGGACTAATTACATTACTAAGTTCTACGCAAAAAACACAGGTATAAGTGGGGCACACAGAAATCCAGAAATTGTTAGATAAAATGCAAAAAGAAAACCCTAAACATAACATATAATATATTAAAATATGGTATTTAGTTTACTCACAGGCAGTCATGTTACTGAAAATTTACATATATCGAATCGACTATTAAGGCTTTATCTATTCCCAAATCAAATCTCCCGCGGATTTTTTAATTCTGGCTTCTGGATTATCGACGCAAAATGACATGTTTAAATGGCTCGTGCATTAAGTATCAAGGAATGTATATATAAACTAAAATTAACCATGTTTTTTAGCTTTCCCGCAATGTTATCGTACAGGTACAGTAGCGTGTATGAGTATAATGGAAGTTAGCCCGAATGTACACGCTGATATATTGCGTCCATTAGCTAGCATTACAAATTCGGCGCCAATTTTGAGTTTCATTATTCGTTACATAAGCTTAAGTTTCGTTACGAAATTTAATAGACTACGACGAGTAGAACATGAAGGACTTGATGCATTAGAAAGCGTTCACATGGAGTCTACCTTAGTGTATGTACTTCTACAGGAAGAACTTATTAGTAAAGGCCTCAATTTCAATTTCCAAGTGTTTTCCAGCCAGAACCTAACGAGCTCTTAATGGGAGTTGGAGAGGAGGGCACAAACATGACTTTCCTCTCACGCTCAATTCATAAAGTGTCATATGGAATGACAACCTGCCACTTTACGAGTGTCAGACCTAATGAAAACAAAGCTCCAGGTTCCGGACCAGTAAGGGAAAAATACGAAAAAAAAACTTTCCAGGGGCTCTTGACAAGGCCTCGATTCTGTCCCACTGATACGTACATATACATATACATGCAATATTCAGGGTCTCATCATGACGGAAAAGAAAATGGAAAACAAATACAAATACAAGTATAGCGGAAATTTCAGGAAATAGTATTTTTTTTCACTGGTGATTGCATTACAGATAAGGATGTTGTACGATGATTGATCTACCATCACCTTTCTACACTACTTAACGGACAAGGGCTGAGCTGTACAATTCGCATTATTCCACTCGCCATCGCTGTTATAATAGTCAGAAAAGTCGTTTCCGTTACCGCAAATTGCCAATCGAAGCTTTACGGTAACTTTGACGTTTGACGCAACATTTCGAAATGCCTTAGTCCGATATTCGATTCGTTAGCATGACCAGACCCGTAATGCATTCACTAGGCAGGTTCGAGGCACACTTGGTGGAAGTAAACTATTGATAGGTATGTAAGATGTATGTACGAACTCACCTCGACTGGTTCCATGCGGATCTCTGAGTACGGTACACTCGTCAATGTGCCCATATCGGGAGAACATGTTCCGGACATCAATTTCATTGAATTTCTTCGAAAGCATTCCCACGAACAGCTTTCTCTCTATAGTGAACCAAGGAGGGAGAAAGAGAGAAAAAAAAACGGGAATCATAAATCCATCCATGTCCCAAAATGCCGGGTCTGTCAAACTATGAGCAATTTATATTGCGTGTGGCATTTTTCTTCTACCAAGATTAGAAGTGGCCGAGGCTATTGTCGGACATTGACATAAGGCTACCATATAGCTCACTCCATATTTCATATGACTCGGTGTGTGCGGGCGGAATTATTCATGTGAGGAAGTCATTAGGTAACAAAATATGGGGCTCCACCGGAAATTGTGGTAATTCAAATATCCATTCCTATAATTTTATAGCAATGAAAGATTAAAGGGAAAATGACCGCGTGCAATTTCTTTTATGTATTGTTATTGTCAACAGAATACACCTAACATGATCCTGATCTTGCATGACATTGGCATTCAGAAGGAAAAGCTAATTTCTTGCGTTACAGATTACAGACTAGGCCGTATATACGAATCGTTATGCATATCGGCAAGTACATACAAAGCATTTCACAAATATTTGAATTAGGGTAAATACTGACTCCGCCTGAATTTTGTATTTCGCTTATTTTACCCTGAGCCTGAGCCTAATTAATGCTTACACAAATCAACCTATTCAAGTTTTAATTAATCAAATAAGCCATATTCTTTTACACACAAACGTGGCAAAAAACCCTCGTCTACTATATTCGCCACTTTCACATAAGTTAAATACCTATATTTTATTTCGTCACCTCGAATTTCGTTACTTTTAGCCTAGAATCAACCCAAATGTTCGCTTCGGATGATGTGGAGTTTCAACTCAATAAGGTCAATCTGCGCCTATGGCAGATATAACTCGATGAGAGTACATAGAAAATGTAAAATGTCATGTAGGTATGTTGTTTGTACTCGTACGTCGGCTTAGCTTAGCTTGTAATAGAATAGCATGCAGACTGTGTAGAACTTCGAACTCACCATATCGATTTTCATTGTCAGCCGGCTTCATTTGTATTGGATGATTCATCTGCAAGTCAAATCACAAAAAGAGAGAGTTATTTGAATGAAGGAAGAAAGTAAATACGAAAGCAGCCCAGGGTTTCAACACGAATTCAAACAGAGAAATCTCATTTTCATCTCCACTCCACTGAACTGACTGACGCTGCTTCACACAAGGTACACACTCTCATCTCGTCTCACTATGATTGCCCTATGCTGTGGCGTTGGCTAATGGAAATCCAGTCACATTAGGCTACACAATTATCTAAGCCATGGTGAATGGAACATGAAAGTGACTCTGACTCTGGGAAAATCGAAAATCAAAATCAAGCTTTTGTTTGTAATATCTACCGAAACGAACTCAAAATCAAGCTCAGCTTTCACTTCACTGGGATTCGATGTAGCAGTCGAGCAGAACAAAATTATATCGTACACAATACACAAATTCAATGCGGTCATGGCTTAACGCTAGGCTGGTAACTAAATACTCAACATTTATTTATCTTATATGGTTTTAATACTCCAGATTTTAAATCGAAATGATCGTGCAGCTTCCGTAATGGCATTTTGCGCCCAACGCAACCTAGGCACAATACCCAATTCAGTTACATAAGCTCATAGCTTAATTTTGTAAAAATTATGGAAAAATATCGCTTCTCGAAACCAGCGCTAAAATTTTCGTAGTTTTCCAAAATTCTCGAACGGAGATAGACCTGTTTACCCAATTTTCCTCATTTAGCCAGAAGATAAAGCAGGGACCCACTCAGGTTTGATTAGAGGCCACAAGGTCCTTTTTGCAACTCAAACGGAAATTCGTACGGATTAATTGGATGACCAGGGTTCACACACAGTCAGACCATTCCAGCACTTCGTTTGGTACTTTAGTACTACCTACGAATAATGAAATGAAAATCTGAATAAACAATCACCAACCTACGTACCCACAAATTCAACACTGTCAACCTCACTTTCGAAAATTAGACGGGAACCAGTACTGAGAAATGGCGAGCACGAAGAGAGTAAACAAGGTACTGTCCATTTTCTGCCATACACACTAGCTCGTAACTTTTACAACTTCAAAAATACAGTGGTCTGGAAGGTAGGTAGGTAATAGGTCTGACAATAAACTATGACGATGTTCAGCCAAGCCCAACCAACAAACAAATGCTCGAGACCCGAGTCCTTGCCTTCATATAATAATCTCAATAATAATTGAACAAGTCTAGTAGTCTACGACTACACGAATAACAGAAGCAAGCCAACTCGGGTTTTGCCAAATAACAGACGCTGCCGCTGGCGAGAGACATTTCAACTCCGAAAACTTACTCGGAGAGTTTGAATGTTTGAATTATAGAAAACCCGCAAAATGGTGGATGTATGTGGATTGGATATGTTTAGTAAAAGAGCCCATGTCATGTCAAGCCTGGAGTTGACAACTGACTGGACGGGACTAAAAAGGAATTTTGGAATAGCATTATATTTATTTTCATACTTTCACTTATATTCTTTTTAGACCAGAAGGGTTTACTAGGATCGACTTTTTTGCCTTATAAAAACTAACCAACGTCATTTACTACAGCAAAGCGATACTTGATAAATACCCTCTGGTCACAAGCTGCTGCCAAGCAGGTTAGGAACGTGCTGTTATGCTATTTTTTCTTTTGGGAGAAATCACTCTCCTCAACTGACATGACGTAAGTAGATGCCAATGCCAAGAAAACAATGTTTGATATTCTAACGTCTTCTAACGATCAATCGTATCTCCTATTGACTGACTTGACTGACTGGGATGGAGCTTCAGGCTGGAAGTTTATTACAGCTCAAGTCGAACCCAATAGCACAGCTACAAACCCAGTCAGTCAACTGAACTCAAGTCAGGAGTTTGATGTTTTGATACATATTACATATTACATAGGTAGAGTATTTATTATTTATTTATTCAAGCATATTTATTCAGAAAGGCAAGCTCAAAGCAGGAGGACGTGTGTTTGGATAAATTCAAAAACCAAAGTAGCTGAACGAATAACGAACACGAACTTTAAATTATTGAGGGAATATGTATTAGCATCGAAATTCGAAATGCTTTTTAATTTTAAGTCTACCTAAAAACTACCAGATTTCAAACTTATTATACGGCAGCAGCTTGTAACTTGTTTTAAACATTAAATAGGCTTCAATAAAAGCCGAATTTATCGATTTCGCCGATATTTTGATTGTACAGACACTTTGAATTTTTTGCAGATAACCCAACCCGGTCCCGGTGGAAATTACACCGACTCAAAAATCCTGAGAACGTCTAGAATGAAATTCAGAACACGTTAAATAAAAGCCAATGACACGGCATTACATAAACATAAACCAAGATCAGCATTAGGCTCTACTATTAACATACGCCCAAGAAACAGAGCTTTTCAGTTTCCAATTCTGGAGCTGAAGTGAAAGTGAGGCATTTTCCTATGCTGGCTCCATGGAGAAAATAGTGCTGGAGAAAACCGAGTTAGGGATACTAAAAATCTAGCCTCACTTATTGTAGTACATAGAGATATCATGTACAACCCCATGATCGTATACTTTTTTAACCTAGCCTTAGGAGCATAGATATTCACGTTAGCTAAAGCTAGGTATACAAAAGTATGGGATCATGAGATCACAAATGATATGTACATCCTTCCTGTTGTAAGGTGCCTGTGTCTGATCCAATTCCAGATTTTTCAATTCCACATTCCCCCACTCAAATGAGGGCTATAGGAAGGAACCAAGTCCCCCCTCTTTTCGTTTTATTATTTTTTCTTCTTTTCCTTCCTTGAGAAAATATATAGTCACATTGGAGCTCCATAATAATATTCCCCTTCGATTCCAATTCAATTCAATTCACTTGACTTTTAAAGTAGAGCTCAATTTGCTAGTCCTTGTTGAATTTCAAATCCAAGGCTCTTGGAAGGATGTAATAAAACACAATGCCGAAGCTCAACTAACTCTCGGGGATAGGTTGGAGGCATTATGGTAGGTCTACGTACTTTACAGCACAAGCACAAGTGAAAGTTCGGAAATGGAAATCCACACTCAATCGTTACACGACATGCCATAGCGTCAAAAACACTACTCATAAAATATTCATGTTCTATTCTTCCTATAAAACAACGTTGACCCCTGGCATAATTTAAAGGGATCATCAAAGTAAATTGTATCGGTAAACTTTACTGATAGTTCGTCAATTTCATAATTGCTACGTTTCTTTCTGATTCTGGTATATGCTCGATAGGATGGGAATACGTAACGGTTGAAGCTTAATCGATACTTCCACAACTTTACGAAATGCTAAAGCTGACATTAAAGATACAAAATGTTTTCACCAGGTCTGAATTATCTCGCATTGTAAAGAAACGCTCTCTACCTATTGAGACAGTATCGGTAACCGCAAAATCGCGACAAGAATGCATTCCATGCACAGGAAAAAAGTCAACCGGGTTACATGCAACAAGCACCACAAGCGGAAGTAGAAAAACGTAGAAAATCAAAGGAAACGTCAAAGAATAAATGTAGGAAGCCAAGGAGAAGCTGGGGGAAAAAATCAAAATTCTGAACGAATTCAATCTAGCACAATCTCCGTTTTCCTTATTATTTCCATTTGACGAGAACAGGAAATGGGAAAATCACAGGTTGAAGCGTATAAGTTCTTAGCAACAGGAACCCTACATATAAAGACAAGACAACTATCCCTGTAAATCCTTGAGTGAAAAAAGTGAAAGTTCAAATCGAAAGAATCGGAAAATCCTATTATTTCACACTTTAGCTTCAAATTAAATTATTGGCAATGGAATGTGGAATTGCTTTTTCTGAACTAAAACTAAATTATATGCATATTACAGACTTTGTTAATTCCATGCCGCCACGCACAGGCTAGCATTGGAAGTACATAAGGCATCTATACACTAGATTCTAGATTGAAATCTCAGAAGTATACCTACGCTTCAGAACCGCCCCAACTCAATCAAATTATTCCCTTTATGCACTTCAATTTAATTATACGACTTCTCTCAGCTCTCGTGCATGTACCTATAGTACAATTAGGCATGCTTCAAATACTCAAATTCAGATTGAAAATGAAAATGTGGAAGTTTCTGGGTTCCTGTCTGGTGCCTGGGGTGTCTTTACCTCTTTGCCTGCTATTTACAATTTACCTTGTTCAACCTGTGTTCAACCGGTAATTGCTAATTGCTATACGTTATAGACATTATAGACAATGGATTTCAGAATAATTTTTAGAGCGTGTGCCGGCAATGGAAAATATACCTAAAAATTCTAAAGTATGGAGTAACTACCGAATTAAGTGGCGGCCAGGGAGCGAACAAAACTGGGCTAAATATTCCTCGGCCAGTTGGATTTGACATTGGCAATTCCAAGACATTGAATGCTGATTAATTGCAGTTAAAATGTCAGTTTACCGGCCAGCATACATCTTCTTAGCTTAAAGCAATTCCCATTTAAGAATTTTAGGCGTATCTCGTAGTGGCTTACAATACATAGTTAAAACTGAAAACGTGAGAATTGTCTTACTTTAGATTATTAAATAGTGCAGTTTGAATTTCAAAAATCTTAATTTTAAAGCAGCACGTGAATTAAAAGCCTTAAAAGGCTACAGTGACGTAAAATGTCACCCGTGTGTTTAATGACCTGGTAGTATTTCATACAGGCTCCATCCACCCAATCATAAAATCTAAATCTACATTTCTAACATCTAGCCTGTGTCCTGACTGTCGTACTTACACAGGATTTTCCTAATCTGAAATATACTACCGTAGCGATAGTTATAAATTACAAGGCACGCGCTAAGCCGTGAATTATGTCCTGTTGTATAGGTACACCTTTCAAAAGGAGCCGGAGCAATAAAACCGCACATAGAGTGCTAAGTAGGTTAAAAAAATACCGGGTGGGTTGGGTCTCCAGATGTCCCGCAGCGGAGATTACAGGCTCTAAGACGACTTAATCCTCCGTGTTCTAGGAAAACTAGTAGTATAAGGATACACCTATGTTCCTAATGCACTGCTGCAGCTTCTCTCACTTGGGTGCACACAAAATGGCTGCCACTCTCACTGTAAATCAATTATTTACACCCAAACTCTCAGCATTCTAACTCAAGATTTACATGAATTCACCCTTCACTTAACCCAAATTCAAGTTCACAATCGATATTGAAATGTTCTCTTCCAACAAAATTCGAAAGTTAAGCTATTACACAGTATTAAATAGTAAACATGGCTTAATAGCAAGTACTTCGTAGTTATGAGTTATGATGAGACATTGTCGCAAAGTCCGATCTCTTTGAGCTTGTTGGCTCGGTGCCAAGAAGAGGTTGACACTTCCAATTTCAACCCAATTATCACCCTCACCCAACCCACTTATGTAAATACAACTGAAACTGACTCAGACTCAGATTCCTAATTTGAAATTTGAATATTGAATTGAGTTAAGGGAGAGACTGGAGGAACAGAAGGGAAAACAAGCCGAGGCTAATTAAATCAGGCGTTTCACTCAAGATTTTCCGGAGATTCAAAGTAAGAGCAGAGGTGAAGGTGAAAGCACGAAACTCTGAGACGAGGAAATTACAACTAAAATGAGCAAAAGGTTCTGGTACAGAAATTCCGATGCCGGGATCTCTGTGTTATATTTTATGGAGTGTGAACTCGGGGAGTCGAAGAGGAAAACTGACTGGTTCTGAGTTCGTCAGAAACGAGAACGGGAGAAATTGATTAGCTCCTCGATGATGTAGTCAGTAGGTAATGTAATGTGGGATGGATGGATGTTAGTTACCGCAAGAGGAGCATAGCAGCAGCAGTCTAACACCCATGTCGACTGACGTGGCTATTCCTCTGTTGCTGCTAAAGTGCTCCACGGCGGGTTCGAAAAAATCATGAGCTGGTTCTGGGTCAATTCGGATTTAGCTTATCGGAGCATGATTATATTATATACCTTACATAAGACCCTGTCTGGACTAAACAATATCTTTAAGAATGTCATTAGCGATAACTGATAGCGATTTACATCAATACTATAATGACCATAGACCACATTCCAGTTCGCGTGACACAAATTCCAAATGAGTGAGTCCCAATTGACCACGCGGCCGCGGTTGGTTTTACGGACTCGGTACACAGACTATATGTACTATGAGAAAATAGGAATTGGTTGCTAAGCTTACCCCGGAGAGTGTTTTCACGTTGTGCAGAGCGTTCTGAGCGTCGAGAGCAGCTTTCCGAGTGTAGAAGGTCACAAAACAGCAACCTGGAACAAGAAAAAGGAGAATAAAATAAATATACAAAACTCGAACTTCAGAGGCTGTAATTCATCTCTTCCCAAACCATATTTGTCTGCTTCCCTGGTAGTTTACATATGCAAGTAACGGGCTATATTTAATACTTTTCTGGCGTTGCTAGGAACCCTGGAGTTCATCGGGATATAGGGTGGTCTGTACAAACTTATGAGGCTTTCATTCAGTATCAGTATCAGTACCAATATGATGTACGAAGCGCAATGCCCCCGGCTATAGGCTAAAGACTTGTATTGGATCGAAAATCGACCCTGCGCTGTGATATGCCATTGCCATGCCACATGAACAATTATTATTGAATCTGGAAACAGCTACAGGACATTTCGAAATAGCTACTGTGCTAACACTAACGACGCAACGAAATGTAACGTACTGTGAATCTAGCCTAAAAGCTAGGTTTAGGATGGCTATCCTGTGCGCCGCTTTTTTACATCGGCGGCGCCAATAATGTCAAATTACACATAAGATGTGCTATACATGTATGCATTGCTCATTGACCTTTATTGAACAGCTAGTACACAGTC